>JAJMZS010002990.1:0-77707 GCA_023807205.1 Isotricha prostoma | reverse complement strand
TTTAAATACATTTCTACAAACATCCTTATCATTTTTACCTCCTGAATATATTACTCCAAAACAAGCATTTAAAGTTTCTGCTAATGTTTTTTCATCGGGTTCAATTTCAGTGCCATTTAATTGTATATTTATATAAAAAGAATTATCTTCATCTTGTAGATAAATTAATCTAAATGTCTTTGCATCATTTGTGTCATTAGTTATGGTATAAATACCCCTAATCTCATTATATATTTTATAATTTGTATAACTTTCATTTGAATCTGTAGAATCTATACGATAATAACATATTTTCTTTACTTCACAATCCTCTTTTTTTCTTGTAATAGATTCATCATCATAAACAACTTGACTATTCTCCGGAGATATTCTTTCTCCTTTTTTTAATTGAACAATTAATGATGCATTTGCAAATGTTTTGTTTTCCAATCTTTTTATAATTGCTTCCATATCACTATGATTAAAATAACCAGAATTCTTAATAAAATCCTTTTTTATATATTTAGCATGATTAAATCTATTTAAAATAATATTTCCTAAATTTGCAACATCTTTAAATACATAATGTTTAGACATTATATTAAATATTTTCCTTAATTCTAAATAAGATTCTTTAAATTTACCATAATAAAGTAAATCAATAATAGGTTCCATATTATCATATCTTGAATTTCCAAAACCAAAACCAAAACTAAGATTATATCCATTTTGAGTTAATCCATCAGTTCTAGAACCATTAATTAAATCATATGTTGTATTTTTTTCTTCATTTATTCCTATTCCTTTATATGATGATAAACCAGAATCATAATTTATTCCTCCATTACATCCAATCATTATTCCAATATTAATTTGAGCCAATAATACATTTTTATGAAGAAGAGAATTAAATTCATTTTTTGCTCTTGCAAAATCCTCAAAAGATGATAAATCCAATTTTGTCTTTTTAAAATTTGGAATACATGTATCATAATTTTGACAATTTTCTATACTTATATTGTAAAATAGTACTTTTTTCTTATTTAATTGATCTTTAATATCATTTATAAAAAAAAATTCTGTTTTTAACATTTCTTCTTGTTTCATATATATTTCTTTTAAATTGTTCTTTACTTCTTTTAATAATTCATAATTTTCTAGATTTTTAGCACCATATTTTTCAGCAACTTTAAGTATACAACCTAATCCTACTGTTGTTCTTCTTTCATTTTGTTTTACAAATTCAAAAAAAGATTTTTTTATTTCATCATATAAACTGATTTGTTCTTTATTCATATTATTCAAATCGTTTATCAATGACTCATTATTTATTAAATAATTCTTATCGAGTCTTGCATTTCTTGATATATTTAATCTATTTAAAATTAAATATTGCTCTACTTTAGGAAAATATTTAATCCTATCTAAAAGGGTAGGAAGTATGATTTTATAATAATTTTCATAAGCATCATTGTTTTCAATGTCATCATTTTCAGAAATTTGTTTTAATATAGAAGGTGTGACATTAATTAAACTACCACCTTCATTAGGAAGTGTTCCAATATCATAACTTCGAGTAGATATTGTTACTCCTGGAATATACAACTTTTTTCTTGAATGAATATAATATATAAATTGTAATAATATAACTGAAATCATACAATATTTAATTCCCATATTTAATGATAACTTTTATTTAAAAATTATAAAAATTCAAAAAAATAGATTTAATTTTTAAAAAAAATCATTTTTTAAAAAAACAAAATAAGTATTAATTTTTAAATAAATCAAATCCCATAATCTTCTAATTCCTCTTCCTCAGAATCTTTATTAACAATATCATTTTGATGAGCATAATCTACATTATCATCATCTCTTAAGCAATTTTGAAATTGAGCAAACATAAATTCTAATTTATCTTTACTTGCCGAAACAGTAGCTTCACTAGTAAATTCTCTAATAATAGTAGGTTTACTTTGAGGACCACCTAATTTCTCAATTCTTGTATTTTTAAGTTTATCAATAGTAAATTCTTCATTTCCAACATTTCCAATTAATTCATCATCAAAATAAAAATCCATTGAAAATTCACTTATTTTTCCTTTTTCATATGTTGTTGGTATAACAATATATTCACCTCTATTTAAATTAACTTCAAGAGAATTAATTTTTATATATGAAACAGGTGTTTGACCTATAACATTTGTTATTCTTGTAAGTCTATTTTTACCTCTTGTTTCAAATATAAAAAACATAATAGGATAAATTACATTTTGAAAAGGGAAAGTATCACCAGATAATCTACCATCTTTTTGAGTTAAAGCAATAAACATTTTAGTATCTTTTTCAACAGAAATATAAAATTGTGGATTTTGTAAAACAACATTGAAATTTCCTCCATTTTGAGGTAAACCACCACTTTCAGAATCAGTCCAACCACTAAAAAATCTAATACCAATAGTACTCATTGGAAAAGATAAAGAAACACAAACTTTATTAAATATATTTCTAAAATCACTAAAACACATAATAAAAGTACCATCATTATTATCTTCACCTACATGTGGTTTCTCATGTGTTCCTTTATATTTTTCAGTTAATTTATCATTAATTCTTTCCTTATTAAGAGCTAATTCTTCTGAATCATCACACCATTTACCTTGCCATTCTTGAAAACCCCATGGATTTCTTAAACGAAGAAGACGAGAACATTTTCTTGGTTTTTTTGAACGTGCTTTTGGTATTTCAAAACAATCTAATATTGCATATGCATGTCCTGAGACTAATCCACTATTCCATCCTTGAATAATTACATTTTGTTCATTTTGTGCTCCTTTACTTTTTTGAACATCACAACCACATCCTAACATTGATTTATTCTTTATAAATATTTTAGCAGAAGCTTTTTTACCTGAAGATGTTTTATGTGCATTTTCTTTATCATATTCAAATGAAGAATAATTTAATAATTGATCCCATAATTTATCTACATAATTTTTGTCTTTAAGTTCTGCTTTTTCTAAGAAAATTTTACTAGGTGTTAATCCAGTCATATCATAAATACCTTCTTCCATACAACCACTAGCTAAATATTGATAAGCTCCATGAATTTTAGCATAAGCTTTCTCAATTAAACTAACCCAAAATTCATTTTGTGATCTACAATGACCAAAATAAGGTTTAAGTGGTACACCTTCAATTACTTTAATACAAGGAATTCTATCATCAATAATAACATATCTCCATTTAAAATTTTTAAAAAATCTCATACAAAAAATACCTTTTGTTCTAAAACTTTGAAAAATAGGAGGATAAACTCCAGTACTTAACATAGCATTTTCTTCATCATCAATAATACCATCATCTAAAATATGTTCATTAAATTCACCTCTAAGTAAATAATCTTTAGTAGCAAGAACACTTAATGCAGAAATAAACCAACAATTACCTAAACTACCTTGACATACATCATTAGATTCAGCACCATCATCAAAAAATTTAGCTTCTTGATTAATTTTTGAAATTGAATACCATTCTAAATTATTATAAGGAATATTTGAACTAACTCTATTTCCAATTAAAGAATTTTTATGTAATTTACCTCCATCATTTGGTAATGAACCAAATTCTGTATCTATAAATTTCTCATTTGGGGAAAGAGAATTAAATATTTCTTCACATTTTTTTATTGCTGCTGATTCATTATTTAATATTGTTTTATATTTTATTCCATTATTTTCAAAATAATCTGATTCTTTTATTTTATAATTAAATCCATTATAATTTGTTGATGAGATTTTATTTATGAATTTATCAAATTTATTTTGTTTTTCTTGTTTTTTTTTCTGCTTACTTTCTATTGATTCTTCTTCTTCATATTCATTTTTATCATTATCATCATCATCATCTTCTTCTTCAATATCATAATTTTTTCTTTTTTTTGTTGTGAATAAATCATGCATTTTTTTTTTGGCCATTATTACTTCTTTTGGATTATTTGAATTAATTGTTATTTTTGAACTTGTTGTCATATTATCTTTATTTTTATTATTTGAATAATGATAGTTTGTATTTTTATTTTTATTTGATATTTTTTTATTATCAATATAATCATCAATACTTTCATCATTATCTTCTAAATCACGATAATATTGTCTTGTTTTTCTTAATTCTTCTTCTTTATCGTAATCATCATCATCATTATAATCGTCATTGTCTATTCCTATAATGCTTGATATTTCTTTTTTTTGATTTTGATTTTTTGATAAACCTTTTTTTAAATCTTCATTGTACTTTTCTTTTTTTTTTGGTTGTAATACATAATTTTCTTCTTCTTCTTCTTCTTCTTCATCATCATAATTAGTTTTTTTTTTTGATGAAGGTTTTTTATTATTTTGGAATCTATTTTTTGATTTATTGGTCACAACATAATTTTCTTCTTCTTCTTCATCTTCATCATCATCATAATTAGTTTTTTTTTTTGATGAAGGTTTTTTATTATTTTGAAATCTATTTTTTGATTTATTGGTCACAACATAATTTTCTTCTTCTTCTTCTTCTTCTTCTTCATCATCATAATTAGTTTTCTTTTTTGAAGAAGGTTTTTTATTATTTTGGAATCTATTTTTTGATTTATTAGTTACAACATAATTTTCTTCTTCTTCTTCTTCTTCTTCATCATCATAATTAGTTTTTTTTTTTGATGAAGGTTTTTTATTATTTTGAAATCTATTTTTTGATTTATTGGTCACAACATAATTTTCTTCTTCTTCTTCTTCATCATCATCATAATTAGTTTTCTTTTTTGATGAAGGTTTTTTATTATTTTGGAATCTATTTTTTGATTTATTAGTTACAACATAATTTTCTTCTTCTTCTTCATCTTCATCATCATCATAATTAGTTTTTTTTTTTGATGAAGGAATTTTTTTATTTGTGGTAATATTTTTTTTTTGATTAGGATTATAATATTGTTGATTATAATTCTTAACATTTTTTTTTACTTGTTTATTTTCATTAATTGTTTTTTTCTTATTTTGAGAAAAATCTTCTTCATCATCATCATTTAATTCATTATAAGCTGATTGTTTTAAACTTCTTGGAATTTTTAATTTATTTTTTTGTTGATTTAATAATTCTTGTTCAAAATCTCCAACATCATCTTCATAATCACATCATCATCATAAACAGGTTGTACTTTTTTTTGTATTTTTTTTCTTGGTGGATTTGAAGGAATTATTTCATTATTATTTAACATTTTCTTTATTAAATTTAACATAATGTATAAAAAAATAATTTTTTAAAAATATATAAAATAATACTTATAAAAAATTAAATCAAAAAATATAAAAATGATATTAAAAATTACTTATTTCATTTTATTATCATTAATAATAATAATATATTGTAAAAATGATTATATACTCTCATCAGGGTCTTTTACTGATAAAAAAGAATATTATTTTAAAGGAGAATTAACATTCTCATCATCGAGTTTCAAACCAGAAGATTATAATATTACATTTCAAAATAAAACAACTTTATATCCTATTAAAAATCTTTCTTTAGAAATTAATTTACAATGTAATGAAATAGTAAATATAAAAATAACAGATAAAAATAATAAAAGATGGGAACCATTATTTACTCCAAATCCATTATATAAAGAAAAAATTAAAAAATGTGAAAATAAAATATCACTAAAAGATTATGGTTTAAATTTCACAACATTAATAAATAAAACTTTTAATTTTAAATTAACAAAAAATAAAAATACAATAATAAATTCAGAACAATCAAATTTTTTATTTTCAGAATATTTCATATTATTTGGATATTATTTAACATCAAATGACATATATGGATTTGGTGAAAGATATCATAATTTTAAATTAGGAGATGGATTATTTACAAGTTGGCCAAATGATACAGGAGGAATTCATAAAGATTTAGGAAATGGAGGTCATAATTTAATGGGAATTCATCCAATTGGACTTCACAAAACTTCAAATGGTAAATTTATTGGAATTTATTTTAATAATATTAATGCACAAGATACTTTCATTCATAGTAATGATAATAAAACTTTATTGGAACATAGAACAATTGGTGGATTAATTGATTATTATTTTATTTATGGTGATAATCCTGATGATGTTTTAATTAAGTTACATGATATTATTGGACAACCTATTATGCCACCTTTTTGGTCTTTTGGTTTTCATTTATGTAAATGGGGATATAATAATACTAATGAAATTAGAGAATTGTATAATAAATTTTTTGATCAAAATTTACCTATTGATACTTTTTGGGTTGATATTGATGTACTTGAAGATAAAAGAATTTTTTCACTTAATATGGAAGATTTTCCTGATTTACCTGATTTTATTAAAACTTTACATGATAATAATTATAAATTTATTCCTATTGTTGATATTGGTTTTCCTATTAATGATTCAGATCCTTATTATATAAGAGGACATGAAACTAATGCTTTTATATTATCAAATTATACAAAAGAAGAATTAGTTTCAATTGTCTGGCCAGGTGAAGCATGTTTCCCAGATTTCTTCACAAAAGCTGGAATGGATTTATGGCATTATGCAATGGAAAATTATTATGAAATAATAAAATATGATGGAATATGGATTGATATGAATGAACCAGCAATGTTATATTCACTTGAATCAATGAGAGGTGAAATATTAGAACAATATGATCCAATATATAATAAATATGAATATATTCCTTATATTCCTGGTTTTAGAATTGATGATAAAGACAGAGTTAATGATAGATGTGATATTAGAAGTCATTCTCTCAGTGAAAATGCAATTAGTGTTTCAACTGTTGATAATCCATTATTAGATTCATATAATTTCAAACCTCATTTATCAGTATTACAAGCAAAAGCTACTAATGATTATTTAACAAAATTAGAAAAGAGACCTTTTATTATATCAAGAAGTACATCTCCAGGATTAAATCAATATGGTTTTCATTGGTTAGGTGATAATAATGCAGATGTTAATTCAATGAGAAATGGTATTACTGGAATATTTAATTTTCAAATTTTTGGTATTCCAATGACAGGAGATGATATTTGTGGATTTGGTTCAAATTCAACTGATAATTTATGTGCTAGATGGATGGCTTTAGGATTATTTTTCCCTTTTTCAAGAAATCATAATTCAAAAAATAATATTCCACAAGATCCATTTGCTTTTGGTTATAATTCTAAAACTTTAAAAGTAAGTCGTATTGTTATTCGATATAGATATTCTTTATTAAGATATTTTTATTCTCAAATGTTTAAAATTTCATTAGGAGAAAGTGGAAGTTTTTTTAAACCACTCTTTTTTAATTTTCCAAATGATAATAATACTTATGATAATATTGATAGTAATGCTATGATTGGTGATGCTTTTTATTTAATTCCTAATTTTAATATTGATGATAATATTAAAGATATTGAAAGTTATTTTCCAAATGCAAATTGGAATTATTTTCCTTTATTTACTAGTTTTATTAATTTTGATAAAAATAAAGAAAGTGGAAGTAAAATTAATTTAAAAGGTGATTATGATAAAATTCATTTATTTATGAGAGGTGGTTTTATTATTCCTTATCAAGATACTTTTTCTACTTCTATTAAAAATAGTAGAGATTTAAGAAATCATCCTACTCAAATTATTATTAATCCTGATGAAAATTATAATGCTGAAGGTGAAGTTATATTTGATGATGATGATTATTCTACATTTACAACTAAAAATTATTTAAAAGTTAAAATGAGTTTTCATTATAATATTATTAATTTCTATATAGTAAATAATTTTATTGATGATTACCTTTATCATGATAATAAAATTTCATTAATTAAATTTTTAAGAATGGATTATTTAATTAAAAATGGTAAGTATAATATGATTAATATTATTACTCATAATCATAAATTTTATAATATTAAATTAAAATCTAAAGGAAATGATATTTATGAATGTGATATATCTAAACTTAATTTAAGATTTGATGATATTTCTTCTGTAATTATTTATGAAAATGTACCAAAAAAGAAGTTGAAATTTTTATCTTAAAATAAATAAAAGAAAATCCAATAAACTTATTTATATTTTTAAAACATACATTTATAAAATTAATTGCTAATTTTTTTTAATTAATTAATTTTTTTATAAATTATTTAATTCATCATACTTTTTATCATATTCTTGTTTATCTAAATCAGGATTTTTCCTAATCCAATCTAGAATTTCTTTAGCTTTATTTATTGCAGTAGTACTTTTAATTTTACTTTTAGATATAGAAAAAGCCAAATCTTGTAATTTTGTTTTTGCGATAAGATCTTCTTTCCTTTTCAAATCATTAGCTTCATATTTTTTAGCCTCTTCAATTAATTTTTCAATATCTTTATCATTTAATCTATCTTTTAAATTATCTATTTTAATAGATTTTTCATTGCCATTTGTTCCTTTTTCAATAGCAGAAACAGTTAAAATAGCATTAATATCAACTTCCAAAGTAATATCAACTTTAACACTTTTAGCAGGACCCATTGTTGTTAAAGGTAAAGTAAATTCTCCTAATAAATCATTATCTTTACAAAATTTTCTTTCTCCTTGTACAATTTTAATTCCCATTCTCGTTTGATTATCAACAACAGTATAATATGTTTCAGTTTTCCTACATGGAATTGTAGTATTTTTAGGTATAATAACACTCATAATATCTTCTTGTACATCTGTTCCTAATGATAAAGGAGTAACATCTAATAAAACTAATCTTTCTAATCCATCATCTTCAACATCATTTATTATTGCTGCTTGAACAGCTGCACCACATGCAACAGCCTCATCTGCATTAATTTGCTTATTTGCTTCTTTGCCAAAATATTTTTCTACCATATTTTGAACTTTTGGAATTCTTGTTGAACCACCTACTAAAATTATATCACTTATTTCACTTTTTGATAAATTTGCATCTTTTAATGCATTTTCAACAGTATCTAAACATTTTTTAAATAAATTACTACATCTTTCTTCAAAATCAGGTCTACTAATTGTGATATTAAAATCTTTCCCTTTATATAAAGCATCCATATCAATAGTTGCTTCTAAAGTAGATGATAAATTCTTTTTTGCTTTTTCACATTCAACTTTAAGTCTTCTATAAGCTTTCTGACTTTTTTCATCTTTCATATTTTCATTAATATCAATTCCATATTGACTTTTAAAAGATTCTAAACACATTTTAAGTATTTCATTATCAAAATCTTCACCACCTAAATGTGTATCACCACCAGTAGCTCTAACTTCAAATAAAGAACCATCAAGAGATAATATTGAAACATCAAAAGTACCTCCTCCTAAATCAAAAATAAGTATATTATTATTATTATTTTTTTCTTTATGATCTAATCCATAAGCAACAGCAGCAGCAGTTGGTTCATTAATAATTCTCATTACATTCAATCCAGCAATTTTTCCAGCGTCTTTAGTAGTTTGTCTTTGTTGATCATTAAAATATGCAGGAACAGTAATGACAGCATCAGTAACTTCTTTACCTAAAAAATCCTCAGCATTTTTTTTTAATTTTTCTAATACCATAGCAGAAATTTGTTCAGCATAAAATTTTTTTTCTTCATTTAAGAAATTAACACAAATTTGAGGTTTTCCATTATCTGGATTTTTCACTACTTTAAAAGGCCAATGTTTCATATCTTCTTGTACTATTTTATCATCATAAAGACGTCCTATTAATCTTTTTGCATCATATATTGTATTTGCAACATTTTTGGTTATTTGACTTTTTGCTGCATCTCCTATTAAACGATCTTTTTTTGAAAATGATACTACTGATGGTGTTGTTCTACCACCTGTATCATTTGGGATTATATCTATTTTGCTGTTACGCCATATTGCTACACAAGAATATGTTGTTCCTAAATCTATTCCTATTGCTAAATTTTCTTCAGTCATTTTTTTTTTAATATTTTTTTTTTGTGAAAAATAGCTTTATTTAGCTTTATTATTTTACAATTTTTATTATTTTAAATTTTATTCTTTTATTTTATTTATTTTTGTATTTGTTTTTTATTTATGGAGGTGAGAATAAATATTTAATAATTCTTTAATTTTTGTTTTTTTATTTTCATTATTTAAATTATGGGCTATTATTTTAAAATATAATTATTTTTTTTTAAATTTAAAATAAAATTTTTTTTTAATGAATTGAAAAAATAATTTTAATCAATAACAATTTTATTTTAGTAGGGACAAATTAATCCCCAAAAAAGCAAAAAATTTAATAATTAAATAAAAGAAATTAAATTAAAAAAAATAAAACTATTTATATAAATTAATTTAACTATATAAAGTAGAATTTAGTTTTACAAGTAATTCTTCAATAGTAAAATTATATTTATCATAAATATAATTTCTAATAATTTCATGATAATCAGCAATTTGTAAAAAAACTCTTTGACTATTAAATTCGGAAAAAGAACCACTTAAAGGAGGAGAATTTATAACATACCATCTAATAGAATATTCTTGACATCTTATATATTTATAACCATTAAGTAAAGCAGCATAAGTATATAAAACATCATCAAAACATTTGGTCCCATTATTAACTCTTTCTTCAGTTGTTTCTTTATATAATTCATCTAATTTATTATAAAAATATTTATATTTTACAACTGAACCACCACCATAATGTGAATTTATTATTGTTCCATTTATTTTCCAATCACTTGTGGGACCACCATAAGAAATTGGATTATTTCTTCCTAATTTTTTATAATGTTTTAATATATTTGCAAACATGTTATTTGGATATAAAATATCATCATCAACTGTCATTATTAAATCTTCTTTATATTTTTTTAATGTTGGTATTAATTTTTTAAATACATTATTGTTTTTTTTTACCCAATTTATTTCGAAAATATCATTTTCTAAAAGTGTTAATATACTTTCTGGGAGATCCAAATTTTTATTTGGAAATTCTTCTATTGCTAAGTTTAATATTATTTTATATGGTTTTACAAAATTGTTTATTAATATTTTTAAAGTATTATCAATATAATTAATTCTTGCAGTCCAAGATGTTAATGATACAATTAATTTTTCATCATATTTAATATAACATTTATTTAAAAAAATGTCTGATGAATTTTTTTTCAATTTATTTTCAAAATAATCAAAACAAATATCATCTGATTTATTTAAAGTAGGAGAAAATTCTAAATATAATCTATTTGCATATATTTCATTTCCGTCACAAAAAAAAACAATATCTTTTACAACATTTATATAACTTTCAATATAATTTGTTTCATTTTTATTTAAATTAAATATATTTCCATTCATTTTTAAATCAAACTTATCATCACCTTTAAATATTTCACCACCAATTAAATAAGTTGACTCTGCATATAATATTAAATTAGAATTTTTTTTTATTCTTATTAATGGATTAAAATCTTGATTTCCAAGTAAAGTTTTATTTAAATAAACAATTGTATTATTAATATTTTCTTCAATTGTAATTATTGGTAAATGTGAAGAATTATATTGTCCATTATTTAAATTTAAAATAACATCACTTGAATTTACAAAAATATTAATATCTTTATATTTTCCTTTAATTGAAAATTCACCTTTCATTATTATAAATACTTTAGTATTTTGAATTTTATAACCATTTTTATTTCCAATAACTATGATTTTGGGAGCAATAATTTTTTTCCTTTTTTTTTTAATTTTTTTGATTATTATGATTAATATATAAATAATAATAGGTAATAACATACATATAGTTAACTTTTTCATTTTATGTATTATAACATTTTGAATTTAAATATACTTTATTTAATCCAGTTAAACCCGGGTTAATCCCCCTGTACTATTTCTTATTTCTTTTATAAGGAAAAGAAAAAAAATAATATAATTATGCTTAAATAAATTTATTTTAAAAAAAATTTATTAAAAGAGATTGTTTATAAAAAATATTTTTAATAGGATGTATTGGGTGGTATTAAATTAGGGTATGAAAAATTTATAATTTTTATTTAAAAATAATAAAAACTAAATTATAGAAAAAGTATTAAAAATATCTATTCTATTGTTAAACTAAAAAATATCACATTTTATATATTATAAAAATAATATTATAATTAAACTTATTTTAAAAATGAATATTTATATCATTTACTAATTTTGATATTAATAAAAATGAAATATTATTTAATTAAGGAAAATTTTAATATCTTATTAATACAATTTTAATTTTCAAATTTATTTTCTTTTTTAGGTTTAGTTTTTCTTTACTAAAAAATTTAATTTTTTTATAATTTAAATTTATTTTTAGAAGTGAATTATCTTTTATTTTTCTGATTTATTTTTAATTACATCATCATTTCAATTTTTTCTATTAATTGATTAATTTCTTGTGAATTTTGTTCATAATATAAATTTTCATTTGTATCTATGATTTTATCTTCATGCTTTAATATAATTTCATTGTTATTTGTTTTTTTCCCATTTTTTGGTTCAGTTGTAGTAAAATAAAATATAAAATTATTTCCAACATTATCGAATAATTTAGCATAATTTTCTCCTTCTTTCTTTCTCAATTTTTCTAATAAAACTTTATAACTTGTAGATTCTAAATAATCCATAAATAATTCTTTATATTTCATATTCAAAATTTTATTAATTTCAGGATCATTTTTCTTTAAAAGAATATTAATAAGCTTAGTATTATTTTCAATATCATATGTTTTATATTTTAAACTTATTGATTCTTCTTTTAAAATATTTCCTATTTTTCTTTCTAATAATTTTTTATTAAAAGTGATACTCACCGTAGATGTTATATGATTATTTATTTTTAACAATTTTTTTAACTTTTTTGTAGTAAATTTTTTTTGAATAATTTTTTTATTTAATAAATCCATAAAATATTTATGAAAATGAGGTTTTATTTTTCTTCTTATTGTATCTGGATCATTTTTTCTTATTATTCTAACTTTTATTTTTTTGTTTTTTTTTGTTTTTTTCTTTCTTTTTTTTTCAATTTTAAAAATAAAATTTGGATTTATAACAATATTATTTTCATTCTGTATTTTAATATCTTCTTCATCTTCTTTACAAGTTAAACTTGTTTCATTTAATTCATTATCATTTTCAAAATCTATTTTAATTTGTTTTTCATTTAATTTTTCTTTTTTGTCACTTTTATCTGTTTCACTGTAATTTGTAATATTATTTAAATTTTTTTCATCATTAATTTCTTTTTCATCCATTTTACAAAATAATTGATTGAAAAATTTAAACTCTTTATCATTTTTATCATTAATTAAATCATCAAAAAAATTTAAACTATCATCTAAAAAAGGTTCTGATTCATAAATAAAAGAATTTAAATTAAAATCCATTTTTTTAAGTTAAAAAAATAAGGAATTTATTTTTAAAATAATTTATATACAATTTTCAAATAAATATTTATCTTATTATAATTAATTATTATTTATATAATTTATATTTTAATTAATTTATTTTTAGTATTTTTTGTGCTGAGTTACATCTAATTGCTCTATATTTTTTTTTTAATAAAGAATTAAATGAATATTTACTACAAAAGAAATTCTTATCTAAAGGTATTGAATTAAAAGAATTACTATTTTCAAATCTTGAAGAATTTATAGAATTCATTGAATTCATATTATTATTTTTACTATAATTATTATCATCTTTCATAAAATCAGGAAAAATTAATTTTTCTTCCCCTTTTTTACTCATAAAATAATGAAAAGATAATTTATTATTTAATTGTTTTTTTTTTATATTTAATACTTTTGCCGATGTTTTAAATGGAATATAAGTATCACTATTACTTTTTTTTAATTTTGTTTTTTTCAATTTTATAAGATTTTTATTAGTAGGTTTTTTATTTACATTATATAAATCATATAATATATCACCTATTGAATTTGATTCATTTTTATTTTTTTTATTTTTTGATATATTATTTTTTTCTTTTGAAATTGAAGATAAACGCTCTGTTAATATTGTTAATTTTTTTTTATTAATTAATTTATGTTTTTCTTTTGATTTATTTTTAACTGAAAAAATTTCTGAAAATTTTCTTTGAGTTTTTTCTTTTGTAATTTGAGTTTTAAATAAACTATCTGAATTAATTCTTAAATGTAGTTTATTTGAATGTTCCTTTTTATATTTATTTAAAATTAACTTATTATATACATCAAAAACATTTCCAACATCATTTTTCATTAAAGTAACTTTATTTATAAATCTTTTTTTTTTAATTTTAGAATTATTTACCAATAAATTTCTAATATAATCTAATTTAATTCTTACTTCACTTTTAATATTATATACAAAATTTCTTAAAATATTTTCAATATCTATTCTTGAAATAATTGCAATTTCTCCTTTTGCTTCAATACAAACTACATTAAATAATGATTTATTTGTATTTAAATACCATTCAATATCCCCAAACATTTCTCCTTTTTGAGATATAAAAATTTTATTTTTATCATTTACTTTTAATTTACCATCAATTTCATATTTCCTATTATTTGAAAAATGCTCTTTTATAAAATTTTGATATTCAATAAAATATTCAATATTTATTCCTACATTTGCTTCTGAAATTCTATTGTAATTAATTTCAAAAGAACCATTTTTAATAAAATAAAAAGAATCAATATATTCATTTTGTTTAATTACATATTCATTAATAAAAAAATTTGAAACTACCATTCTTTTTATTAAAGATAATTTAAGTGTTGAAGGACATCGTTTTATAATATCAATTGAATTTGTAAAAAAAAACAAATCATTATCTAAAATTCCAAATCTTCTTTTTCTTTTACTGTTATTTTTATTCATTAAATTTTATTTTTTTTCAAAAGTAAAATTTAAAACTTTTAATATTTTGTAGATTAATTCATTTTTATGAATTTAAAAAATATATATTTTTACAAATTAAATAAAATAAAATATAGAAAAAAAATAAATTAGTTACTAAATTCTGATAACAATATATATGGAATTGATAAAATAAATAAAAAATTCACATTAATCAAAAAATAAAAAAAATTAAAGTAAATTTAGTAAACAAATATTTAATTAAGTTTGAAATGATAACAATGAAATTATTCATTAATAACCTTTAAATAAATTACTTATTATAAATATTATTAAAGAAAACATTGAAAAAATATTTTAAATTAAAGCAAAATTTAAAACAAAGAATATAATTTAATTTTATGATTTTTTTCTAAATACAATAAAATTCATTATTAAAATTTATTTAAATATACAATTATAACTAATATAAAATACCAAATACTCTCAAAATACTTTACTAAATAATTTCCTTTAAAAAAAATATACTTCTATATATTCATCCCAATATTAATATTTCATTTTAAGTTTTTTCTAAAAACTTTGAAATTATAAAATTTTTGGAATCGTTTAAATATTTCTCATTTAATACAATACATTTTTTATTTTGATTCAATATTGAACATTTATCAAATTGTCCATTCAAAACTTTTTTTATTTTTTCAACTTCTATAATATTTTTTCCAATATTTATTAAATCTGCATAATTAATTATCTCCTTTTTAATAATTTTATATTCTTTTTTCAAAATTTTTCCTGTTTTTGTTGTTTTATCTAAACCTAATCTAAATAAATTTCTTATTTTTAAATGAAATTGATATAAATTATTTTTTTTTGTATTCTTAGTATTTGAAAATTTCAATTCTGAAAGTTGATTTAACATTCCTAATTTAGAAATTGAATTTTCATAACCATTATTTTTACTTTCGATTTTAAATAAACTTTTTCCATAAATCTTAGGTTTTCTCTCCTTATTTTTATTAAATTTTTCAAAAGAAAAAAAGAAAAGAGAATTAGCAAATTCAATATCATATTTATAAGTACAAAAATATTTAATAATAAAAGTAGCAATTAAATGAAGTCCGTTAAACATTCCTCCAACAGAAGCAGCAATATTTTGAATTTTAGTATATTTCCTTAAATAATATTTTAAATCATCAGAAGGACAAACATAAATAGTTGCAATAATACCATCATTTTTTATAGAATTAATATCACTTTCAGTATAATCAACTTCAGTAGAATAAATAAATGATTTTGAAGGGAAAATCCAACCTGAATTTGTTTCAGTTTTAATTTGAGAAAAATAAATATAGGTTAATTTATTTATATTAACATCTAATTTTGCATAAGGACCATTAATCATATATCCAATAGGATTATTATAATTTGTATAATCTACATATGAAGATATATAATTTGTTTGAACCCAACCATCTTGAATTTTTTCATTAATTTCTTCATTTGATTTACATATTATTCCTTCTTTTGTTCCATTTTGACATTTAATTATATAAAATACTAAATTACCATAAAATGTAGTTCCATATCTACCTCCTACAATTACTGGAGATGAATAATTAAAACATAAATATTGTTCAATTGAATTTGATATGTAATAATTTTCTATATCTAGATTTTTATATATATAATGTGTATTTGAACAATTAAAAAATGTCATTTCATATTGTAATGATATAAATTTATCATGATTTATTTTTATATGATAAAATGCTTTTATTGATGCAATTGATGGATCATTTATAAAAATATGATTTTTGTCTCTTATTCCAATTGAAAATAATAATTCTTTTGTGTTATATGTCATATTTGGTGTTATACCATTTTTCATTTTTGCAAAATTTACATCTGGATTATTATGATTAATTAAATCATTTAACCCTAATAAAAATAAAATTGCGATAAAAATATTTATTCCTAATGATAATGTAACTGTAACAATTGAATGTTGATTTCTCTTTTTATTAAAGAAATAATGAAAATTTGTATCAATTACATCTTGAAATTTCAAAGTTTTAATTATTTTATCCATTATTTTTTAATGAAAAGAATTTTTAAAAATTTTAATTAAAGATGTATGAAAATAAATTTATTAATATTTATTAATTAATTTTTAAGATATTATTGTATATAAAATAATCAATATTTTTAAAGAAGATTAATTTTGAAAAAAAATTAAAAGATTTCAGTTTATTTAAAATAAATTGTATACTAATATTTATATTTATATTACAATTTAAGTATTTTTTTGAATCTTATCTTATTATCAAGTTTTTATAACTTAATTATTTTAATTTTTAATATCTTTCAATTTAAAATATATTAAATTATATATTCTTTATTTCAAAATATTTTATTTTATATTAAATATTTAATAAATAATATATATTTTTTAAAGTTTTCCATATATTCATAAAATTATAAATTTTTGATTAATATTATAACTCATTTATTTAATTAATAAGTAAATTTTGAAATAATATTTTTACACAAAATGAAAATTAAATAAAAAAAATTTTAAATTTTAATAAATGTGAAGATAATAATTTTATATCAAATATTTTTTATAAAATCTCATATCTATAAACAGAATAATATATAAAACAATAGTTAATTAATGATTTTATATTTTCAATTTTAAAGTCCTTTTAGGAATATCATAAACACCACTTATTCCACTTATATTTCTTTTATAATTTCCTAAACTTTCATTATTATTTTTGAAAATATTATCTTCATTAAAGAAATATGGTTCATATTTTTTATCATATACATAAGGTAATTCACAATATGAAATTTCATTATTATAACTATTATTTTGATTGTTATTGAATTTTTGAAAAGAATTATTGCTAAATTGTCTAAATGAATTTGTCCTAAATAATTTATTATGAAAAATATTTTCCATTTTTTTTTTGGGTGAATCATAATTATTATCAATATTTTGATGATTTGAATTATTAAATTTAAAGTGATTTTTGTGTATTAATTTTGAAGGAAGAATTAATTCATTATTTTTTTTATGAATACTAATATCATCATCAAAATAATTATATTTATGAATATTATTATTTTGAAATTTTGATATAGAATATTTTTTTTTTAATTTATTTGAAAATTGTCTTTGACTAAATAATTGATTTTGATTGGGTTCATTATTTTCATTGAAAAACAATCGAGGGACATTTTTCCTAAATTTTGAAATCTTATCTTTTTTATTTAAATTTTTCAATTTTTTTATTTGAATAAAATTATCATTTTGTTCTTCCTCAATTATTTTTTTTTTAAAATTACATTTTGTAAAAAAATTATCATTAATGAAATCACTTTGAACTAAATTCTCATTCATTTTATTATTTTTTGTTTCTTCTATACAAATTTTACTATTTTTAATATCTAATTTGTTTTTTTGTTTTATATGATATTTATTCTTTTTATGAGGTGATTTTTTATCTTTTTTTACTTCATCAAACCAATCAGAATCATTAAATTGTTCAATGATAATTTTTTCATCATCACTATTATTATTATCATCTACATTCTTATATTCTTCTTTATTTATTTCATCAATCATTAAAAACTATAAATATTTATTAAAAAAACAGTTAATAAATAATGTTATAAAAATAATTAATATCAATTTTTAAAAATAAAAAATGGAAGGTAATATTCAAAATACAAGAAATATAATCATAAATGCAACATTTTTTTTAATGACATTTATTGTAATATTAGATTTTTATGCAATATATAACACAATATCACATTTAAAAAAATATGTAGAAAGTGATAAATTTGATCAAATTTATTTTAATGAATGTATAAAATATCAATGTATTGCTGAAATATCTTTTGGTATTTTTGGCTCACTTGCAGGTGTCTCTGCATGTGTTGCTGGTTTTTCTTTTATTGTAAATTTTGATTATTTTAGTGAAAAATGTTTTAAAACTTTTTTCCATATTAATTATATAGTTTTTGGTCCTTATCTTTTTGGATGTACTTTTCTTGGTTTACATTATTTTAATAAAATTTCATATTTTTGTTTAGAAAAAGAAAATTTAAATAATAAAAGTTTAAATTTATTAATTGTATTTTGTATTTTTTTATCTTTATCAGTTTCTTCTTTTATTATATCTTTATTTTATCCTATGAATATTATTTCTTTTTTTAATGATTCTATTAGATTTAATGATGGTGGGTCTTATATATTAGGAAATATTTTTTGGAAATTTGTTTTTGAAAGAAATAGAAATATTATTTTTAATTATCAAAATGATAATAATAATAATTATCATAATGAAGGAAATTTTTTAGATGATTTGGAACATTCAATGCAATTATATGCACAAAATTAATTATTTATATAAATTAATATTTTATTTAAATAATCTAATATATTTTAAAAATATACTAATTTGACTAATTTATTAACTTACTATTTCCATTTTTATCTGTTTCTTGAAGATATTCATAAGTATCTTCTAATTCATTTGCTCTTTTTTTTCTTGGTAATTTCTTAATTAAATTATAATTAATAACTATAAGAATTATAATAACAATAAATACTACAATAACAAATATAATTATTAAATATTTCAAATAATTTGTTTTATTTTCAGAAGAAACTTTTTGAGTATATACATTTAATGTTTTTGATTCTTTGTCAAAAATTAAATCATAATTTTTTAAAAAAGGAATTCCTAATTTCCAAAAAGGATCTAATTCTTTTTCTATTCTTGGAAATAAAACCAAATAATATAATTTATCTTTATATTCATACCACAATTTTTCTGGTTTAATTTCAAAAGTAAAATTTTCATTTTTTAAAATAAATTTTAAACTTTCCATTTTTTTAATATCATTTTTTATTTCATCATTATTATTACAATAATAATAAGAATATTCACTTCTTAATTTAAAATCTTCACTAAAGCATTTTTTATTAATTCTATCTTTAAAAAATAATTTAAATATAGTATCTTTAAAAACAAAAGGAGCAATTATTAATCCAGAATCAAAAATAAATCTACTATTTATAACTCCTTTTAAATCATTATTTCCATAAAAGATATTATTAAATTCCAATCCTAAAATTAAATTATTATCATAAGATTGTAATTTAATTTTAGTTAGGTTTTTTTCAGAATATTCTTTAGTAAATTGATGCGGATAAGCACCTATAATTAATTCATTTTTATTATCTTTTAAATCTTTATTTAATAAATCTCTTTCATCAAAATGAAAATAAAAAGAATTTTTTGATATTTTTTTATCTAAATATAATTTATTAATTAAACTTGTATTATAAAGAGTTTCATTTTTTTTTTTTGTATCTAATCTTAATCCAATTACACCTGAACTTTTATTTCTTTTTAAAAAAGATAATTCCTTAACCAAAGAAAAATCAACATCTTTAATTTCTTTATTTCCTAATATAAATTTATCTTGTGATAAGTCTGCACTTTTAAAATCTTCATTAAAAATATAATCAACTTCATCTAATTTTTTATATGTTGATGAAATTTTAGGATTAAATGTATCATATGATGATATTATTTCTGGTCCAATTATATATATAGAATAAGAATCTGTTCTTAAATGAACATTAAAATTTTGATTTGGCGTTCCTAATGATATAGTTGTTATTAAATTTTGTGAATATAATGTTTCCATTACATTTGTTTCATTCATATTTAATTCTGATTTTTGTATAAATTTTAATCTTATTGGTTCTAATTTTGTATTTTTTGACAATAAGATTGGTATCAATAAAAAATAAAAATATAAAGTTATTTTAAACATTTTTTTAAGTCTTTAAATAAAATCTAATTTAAAAAAAAATTAATTATTCCGGGTTTATTTTAAATTTATAATAATTTAGTTAAAATATAATATATCAATTATTCTGACTAATAATTATTTTATTTATATATAATATTCGATGTTTGAAATTAAATTATAAAAATAAACTTCTTACCTATTATATTTATTTCTTGAATATTGAAAAAGTTCTTTAAATTGTTCATAATTAATAATATCTTCATCTTTAATACCAAAAGTGGTATGAATATCCTCAATAATTTCGTCAATAATTTTATTCGAATCATTTGTAATACCTTTTATTAATTCTCTAATTTGTTCTAAACAAATTTCTCCTTTATTTTCTTTATCAATTTTTTTAAATAATTCTTTAACATAATCATCTTTCATTAATATATTTTTTTCAAGACATCCTCTAATAAATTCTTCATATTCTATATAATCACTATTATCAGTATCTAAAAGAATAAAAATTTCCTCAATTGTATCACCATAAACTAATAAATTATATTTAGAATAATCTCCAGTTTCTTCTCCTTTCATTTTATAATAATCAGTTAATCCTTCATATAATTCTTTTTTAGTTAATAAACCATCTTTTTTTTTATTTAAATAACCAAAAAGAATCAAAATATTATTTTGTTCTTCATCAAATATTCTATGATGACAAATAATTGCAAGAAACATTTGTTCCATTTTAGTAGTTAATTGATAATTGATTAAATTATCGAAATATTTATCAAGATTTTGATTTTGAATAATTTTCTTATATAAAATATTTGGGTCATATTTTTTAAAAAATTCACAATTTAAAGCTTGAATTGCAGAATATCTTGTTTCAGGATTAATATCAAGTAAATGTCTTAAAAGACTTTGAAGACTTTTTGGAAATTTTTTTAATCTTTCATTATTTTTATTATATTTTCCTTTTAGAATTGCAGTTGTTATTTCTTCCTCAGTTTTTCCTTCAAATGGTATATCTCCAGTAATTAATATATATAATATTACTCCAATACTCCATAAATCACATTTATTATTATAATTTTGTTTTATTACTTCTGGTGCCATATAAATTAATGTTCCTATTATTGTTTTTTCATTTGTTTTTGCTTTTAATTTTGCTGTTCCAAAATCTATTATTTTAATATGTAAATATTCATTTATTTTTCCTTTTATATTTATCATTGAAATTTTTGAAACTAGAATATTTTCTAATTTTAAATCTCTATGAATTATATTATTAAAATGTAAATAAAAAATCCCACTTAATATTTGATAAAGAATAAATGAAATTTGCATTTCATCAAATCCTTTTTTAATATGACTTACTAAATCTCCATATTTACAATATTCATTTATAAGATAATATGAATCTTTAGTAATATAAAATTCATATATTTTAATAATTGCAGGATGACATAATCTTTTTAAAATATCAATTTCATTATCTAAAGATAAATTATCACAAGAAATTTGTTTAGTTTCATCTTTCTTAATTTTTTTAATTGACACTTCTTTTTTATTAATTTTATCTTTTGCATAATAAACTTGACCAAAACTACCTTCTCCAATTTTTCTAATAAAAATATATTTAATTTCAGGAGATTCATTATTTGCTTTAATTAAACATTCAGGAATAAAAACTAATTTTGCTTCATTTAAAAGTTTTGAAATTTTTTGTGAAAGAGGACAAGTTTTTGAAGTATATAATTTTGGCATTACTAAAGTTGGTTTTTTTGATGTTTTATTAGGAGACATTAAAGTTTCTGATTTATATTTACTATAGGAAGAAAGGTTTCTTGATTTAATTGGACTAAGTACACTTTCTGATCTTTTAAATGCATTACAACTTGAACATTTTATTCCCATTAAATATTTTTAAAATTTTATTAAAATTATTCCGTTGTGTTATATATTTTATTATAATTTTTAGTTTATTAAAATGTTATATAAATATCATTATGATTTTATTATAAAATTATTTTTATTTTTTTCCATTATATTATATAAAATTTTATAAAAGTTTTAATTGAATTTTATTAAATTAACATTATCAATTAATTATAATATATTTATAAAACTATAATATAAAATAAATAAATATTTTATTTTCCATAAATTTTTGCAAAAATATCTTCAATTTTATCAATTAATTCATTTTTTTTATTAGGATCATCTTCTTTTTTTAATTGGTTTAATAAATCTCTAGGATCATTATTTTCATGAAGATTATGATGATGATTATGATTATGATGACGATTAAATTTAAAAGAATCTTTTTCATTAATAGAATCAATAATTTTATCAATTTTTTTTTCTAATTTATTAACCATTAATTTATTTCTATTTTCATCAGAATTTTCTTTTGGACATTCTTTTAAACTAAATAAAGTATTTTCAGAAAATGTTCTTTTAGATGGAAGTTTCACCGATGATTGTTTTGATAGTGGTGAAAATGGTCTATTTTTAATTGTTTTATTCATTCTTAATGAACTCATTACAGAATTTTCATCTTTTAAACTTTCTTCTAATATTATATTTGTATTATATCTTTCAAATTTTATACTTTCATTTTTTTTTGAACAATTTTCTTTACTTTCATATAATGAACTACTATCACTTTTTTCACTTTTATTTTCTATATCACTCTTTATTTCTTTATTTTCTTTTTCAGATTCTTTTTCTTCACTATTTGAATTTTTATCTGATTTATTGTTTTTACTTGAATTGTCAGCACTTTTACTTTGATCTTCACTTTTTTCACTTTCATTTTCATTTTCGATATCACTATTAATTAAATCTGAATTTTCTTCTTCTTCTTCATTTGATTCATTTTCTTCAGATTCATCAGAACCTTTTATTAAAGTTTCAAATTCTTTTATCATTTTATTTTTTTCTTCATTAAATTTTAAATATTTCATTAAACTCGAATGTAAAAAGCTTTCAATAAATTCTTTAAAATTAACAGATAATCTTAAAAAATCATTTTTTTTCAAAACAAACAATTCACAATTTCTACTTTTAATTTTAATATTAACAGTTAATTTTTCATTTAAACACATTTCAATTTCACCAAAATTATTATTTTTTTTAAATTCTTTAACTTCTTTTTCACCATATTTTTTATCTAAGCAAAAAATAACAGTTCCTTTAGCAATAAAATACATTTCATCAATCATATCTTGAACTTTATATAAATAATCATTTTGAGAAAATTTAACTGGTTTTAAAAGTGGAGCAACATAAGCAAAAAAATCACTAGGCTGATCTCTAAAAAAATATAAATTTTGAATAGCTTTATCTTGCATAATTTGACTTAATTCAATCCTTAATTTATTAGGTAATTCCTGTAAAAAAATCATCTTATCTTTTTGATTTCTACTTAAATCATATTTAATAACTTTTCTAACTTTATCATAAATTCCTTGATCTAAATTAAATTCTTTTTTAATAGAACTTAAAATTTGTAATTTTTGATCCATTTCTTCATTTTGTTGATCCATAGTAGAAACAATAGAACTTAAAGAACCAATAGCAAAAGAATATAATAAAACACCAAAAGACATAATAAATAAGTTAAAAACTCTTTCTGAAGTAGTTCCAGCTGAAATATCACCATAACCAACTGTAGTTACTGTTGTTAATGTCCAATAAAATGATATTGTATATAATTCCATATTTGATATATCAATATAACCTAAACGAACTACCCATGAATCTGGATTCATATCTTCTAATTTTGACATTAAAACCCAAAGACATGCACATAAATGATTTAATAAGAAAAATAATAAGAGAAATATTATTAATTTTTCTACTGTTGCATTTACTTTTAATTTTTCTAATAGGAATTTTGTCACACGAGATGTGTTATTTTTACTCATTGTTAATATACGTATTGTTTTTATTAATTTTATTAAACGATCTGATTTATGAATTCCTGTTACATTTTCTTTTCTATTTAAAAATAATGGAAATGGAATTACTGATATTAAATCAATTATAAACCAACCTTTTAAATATTTCATAATTATTTTTCTTTTTTGCTTTACTAAATTTTCTTCATTATCTGTATATGCAGTAAAAAAACTTAATATCATATCAATTGCAAATGATATAGAAATAAACATTTCAAAAGTTGTAAATTCATTTTCTTCACTAAAAGCAACATTATATGGAATAATAATTGAAGTATATAAATTTAATATTACTATAAATAAATCCCATATTGTTTTATAAATATTATCTGGAAAAATTATCCATGGAATATCTTTTTCAAAATCACTTTCTTCATCATCAGTATCAGTATCACATATTTTTTCTCTTTTATATAATCTTCTATTTAATGCTTCTGTTTTTTGAATTTCCATTTCTAAATTTTTTTGATCTTCTAAATAATCATCATCATCATTTAATGATTTTTTATTTCCTGATGGAACATTTTTTATTTGAATATCTTCTTCATATTTTTTTATTGAATTTTGCTTTAGAAAATTTAATGCTTTTGCACTGTTATTATTATTAACATTTGCAATTTGAGTAAAATTTATTTTATTCTGATCTTCTATTTTTGATATTGGTTTTATATTTATATTTGTGTTTAATAATTTAAATGAATTTGATTCATTTGTAAAAAATGCTTTTTGACTATCATTTTGAGATAAAGAAAAATTATTATCTGAATCATTGAATTTTGACATTATTTTTTTTATTAAAACAACTTTTTAAAATATTAATAAAAAATAAATAAATTATTTATTTTCATTTGATAAAAAAAGAAAATAAACTTTCATATCATATGAATCTTTTATAGGCATTGCACAAATAACACAATAATCAATATATTTAATAAGAATATCATTTAAGGCTTTATTTTTATTTTGTTTTAATAAAGTCCAAACAGATTCTTCTTCTTTATCAATTGGACATTTAACAAAATAAAGATTTTGTTCATTAAAAGTTTTAAAAAAATTATCATTTAAAATTATTTCATTTACTTCATCATCACTCATTGGAGTTGTACTTATACTTAATAAAATTTCTCTTAATTGATAATAACAACATTCATTTTTAATTAAATAATTAGGTTTTATAGGATTTTTATTAGCATATTCAATTAAATCTCCAACTTCAAAATTTTCACCTTCTGATTTATGATTAAGTGGATATATTCTAATATCATTAAATAAATCAAAAATTTTATTTGATTTATCATCACTTATTTCAAGCATATAATATTCTAAATCATCATATGTTGATTCATTCCAATATGGAGGATTATGCTTTTTAATATTTTGTTCTTTATTATCTTCTTCTTTATCATATAATTGTTCTTTATATTCAATTATATTATCATTTTTTTCATTATTTTCATTATCTTCATTATTTTTTTTATTTTTTCCTTTTAAATTAATTTTATCATTTATTATTTCAGAAGGTTCAGTTAATTTTATTTCAATTTGTCCTGTTCTATTTGTGTCTTTATTGTCATTTATAAAATTATATTTATTTTGTTCTTCTAATTTACTTTCAAATTGCTCTTTTAATCTATCTTTTCTAGTTTTTGTATCTGTTTCTTGATTTAAATACATAGTTGCAATATCATTTTTAGGTCTAACACAACATTGACATCCCATAAATATTTTTAAATATCACTATTTATCTTATTTTAGATTTAAATAAATAAAATTTAATGTTAAAATTTTTATAAATAATTTTAAAGTTCTAATAAATAATTATATTTAATGAAATATTAAAAAAGCTAATAAAAAAAAAATAAAATAATAAAAGCCCAAAAATTAAAAACAATATTAAATAAAAATTAAAATAAATGGGAAATACTCCAGATTCAAAAATAAAAAATAATAGTACAATAATAAATATAGAACTAGGAAAAATTGATTATTTTAAAGGAGAAACTATACTAGGAGAAATAATATTAAATGTTGGATTAATTCCATTATCTTTTCATCAAATAAACATTTCATTAAATTTAAAAGAAGGATGGTATTATGAAACAGGAGGTGAAGATGCAACTTTATATTCAGAAAAAAATGAAATAGTATTAAAAACATTTCAATTAAATGTAAGGGAATTATTAAATAAAACATCAAATCTAGAATTAATAACATTAAATCAAGGAAAATATTATTTACCTTTTAATTACAAATTATCAACTTTAATTTCTCCTAGTCTTGAATATTATATGGCTTCAGGAAGAGGTTACTTAAGATATTTTTTAACTGCAGAATTAATTTCTCCTTATATTAATTCAGGTGAAAAAAATGAAATATATGAAAAATTAATTATTGTAAAATCACATCCAAAGATTTTGAAAACTCCTTTAGTTTATAGTGTAGAAACAAATGTTAAAAAATGGGGTTTATTAGATAAAGGAAATACTAAATTATATGCTACATATTATAAAAATTATGGTGTTTTTGATGAAATGATACCAATTACTGTAACTGTTGATAATACAAAAGGTGATTTAGATGTTACTTTAATTAAAATTGTATTGATTAGAAATATTAATTTTCTTAAATATAAAAGTGTAAGTTCTTTTTATTTTAAATCAAATGTTATTGAATTAAAAAGTAATGTTTCTATTAAAAAAGAGTGTAAAGAAACTTTCAATTATCAAATTAATTTAAGAGATTCTAATTTGACAAAAAAAAGTTTTTATAAAATTGATGATCCATATTCTGATATTATTGATTTAAATTATCTTTTACCAACAGTAAATGGAAATTTAGTAAGATGTGAATATGTAATAAAAATTTCATGTGAATTTGAATCTCTTGTTACTTATAATAATAGACCAAGAGTTTTTTTACCCCTAAATATAGGTCATCAAGGAAAAGATGATATCAGTGATTCTTTTGTAAATTATAAAAATAAAAATGAAGGTTTTATTAATATGGAAGAAATAAAACCTGAAAATGATAAAATGTTTGATGATTTTGTAGTTGTTGATGATAATATGAATGAGATTAAAAAAGAAAATTTAAGTGAAATTATTGGAAATAATATTAATCCTAATATTAGTAAAGTTAATGAAAATGTTATTCCTTTAAAAAGTATGGGACCTTTAATTGAATATGGTATTGGAAACAATAATTATGAACAAAATAACTTTAATCAAAATAATGGTATAAATTATCATTTTAATCAATATCAAAATATTAATTCTAAAAATAATAATATTTCTTATGATAATCAAAATAATGATAATAATTATAAAATTAATGATAAACAAAATAATTATTATGAAAATAATATGCCTAATAATTTAAATGATAATCTAAATAATAATTTAAATAATAATCAAAATAATACTAATCAAAATAATATATGTTATAATTTAAATAATAATCAAAATAATACTAATCAAAATAATATATATTATAATTTAAATAATAATCAAAATAATATATATTATAATTTAAATAATAATCAAAACAATACTAATCAAAATAATATATGTTATAATACAAATAATAATCAAAACAATACTTATCAAAATAATTTATATTATAATACAAATAATTATCCAAAATATAATTCAAATAATATCCAAAATAATTCTATTAATAATCATATTAATAATGTAAATTATTCAGATGAGAAAAGCCAAATTTCTAACCAAAATAATTATAGCAATAATAATATAAATTTTAATAGTAAACAAAATTATAATGAAGAAAATAACTCAAAAATTATGAATGAAAAAGAAAAAATATTGAAAAATGAATTAAAAGCTAATAAATCAAATAATATAATAGATGACTTTTTAGAATCTAAAAAATTAGATAATGAAAGTATTGATTTGAATTCAAATGGATTTATTGAACAATTTTTAAATGCTCCATATCCAATAAATAATAATAATGAAAACTCTAATAATGAAAATTCATAACAATAATAATAATTTCAATAAAAAAAATAATTAGATAAAATATTCAAATATATAAAAAGATTAATCATTATAGATATATTTTAATTAATCTTTAAAAAAAATTTTATAATAATTTTATATAAATATAAGTCAATAAAATAAAAATATTTTTTATTATTAAAAGTATAACAAAAACTAATAAAAATAAATCAAAAATTTCTAATTTATCATAATAAAAAAAAGAAATAAATAAAGTCAAAATTTATTCTATTGTTTCTAAATCTTTTGACTTTTCTAATATTCTTTCCTTTTCCTCTTCATATAAATTATTATTTTCCCCAGCAAAGAAATGAACCCAATAAGTAATAATAATACAAGAATAATGACCAAACAAAAATCCAATAGGAATGTCAATAGTATAATGAGTTCGAGTAATTAAAACTAATATACCTTCCAAAAGACAAGAAATAAAGCAAAAAACACAAAAAATATAATGTTTTCTATATAAAGCCAAAAAAGCATTTAAAACACAAATTCCAACATGACCACTGAAAAAAAAGTCATTTGCTTCATAGTAATTAACACTAATAGAAGGAAATTTTGGATAATACCAAATCCAACCTTCATTTTTAGGAACAATATTTCTATAAATACTCTGAAGAAATCCTCTAGTTCCATAAAAGAAAATAACTGTTATTAAAGCAGTCCAATATTTATCATAAAGAATCCATGAAACAATCCCTATTACGAATACAAGATCTAATAATATTGAACCAATAATTGCACAAAAATGATAAAATATACTATTTGTTATTAGTAAATTATTTAATGGTTTTGATAATATATAACCTGTATCTAAAAAACATTTTCCATTTTGTAAGTATGTTTTATTTAGAATATTATCTGTTTTATTTATTAAGCAGTATAATACTATTGAACAAAGTGATAATATTATACGAATTTTTTTATTTATATTGGAGTTTATTCTCATTTTTTTTGGGATTAATTGAGTTGAAAGAATATTATTCATATTTAAGAATGTTATAATAGTTTATATAAATAAAATAACTTAATTTGATTATAAATATAAATAATTTTAATAATTTAGTTAATATTATTTTAATTTTATAATATTAAATTAAAATTAAAAATAATTATTTACTTAGTATTTAGATTAAAATATTCTCTTACAAGACTTAACATATTATAATTATAATTCAATGTAGTTATTTGTTCATCATTCAACTCGATTGTTAAATTATCTGTTGTAATATCTGAACTTTGATATTCATGTGCTAACTCTTCATAAAATTGATATATGTATATTCTAATTATTTTAATTCCTAAATCATCCATTAAAGAATAATTTTCACAATAATTTGAAAATAAAATTGATAATTTATTTATTTTTCCAGACAACTCAAATTTATTTTTATTTTTTTTTAAATAAAAATATCCATCTGTAAATAAACTTTTGAAATTATCAATAATATCATTTTTTTTTGTTGGATAATTGATTGAAAAATCTAATTTTAGAAATTTATATAAATTTTTATTTCCAATACATTTTATTATAGATTTTTTTATTCTACTTTCAGTATAATTAATACAACATTCATATAAAATTTTATTTTTTAATTGATTAATAATATTTTTTGATAATTTTTTTATATAATCTGACCTAGGATATTTTTTTTTTAATTTTTTAAGTAAATCCATTTCCTTTTTTTTTGTTGTTAAAGTTTTTCTAATAATTTTATTATCTTTCTTTTTTTTTCCCTTTCTTTTTTTTCCTAAAATTATAATATTTGTAGTTTGAAAATCATTTTGATTTTCATTTTGAATATCATTTGTAAATTCATTTTGAGATTCATTTTGAAGATCAATTGTAAATTCATTTCGATAATGATTTTGAGGCTCATTTGCAATTTCATTTAGATATTCATTTTCATATTCATCTTGATATTTATTTTGAAGATCATTTTCATATTCATCTTGATATTCATTTTCATTTTCAAATTCGTTTTGACATTCATTTTTCAATTCAATTTGATATTCTTTTTCATTTTCAAAATTCTCATTCTCTTTTTCTTTTTTATTTTCATTTATATACTCATTTTCATTTTCAGTTACAGTTTCATTTTCACTTACATTCTCTTTTTCAGTTTCTTTTTCATTAATTTTATTTAATATTTCTTCTATATTGAAAAAATTATTTTCTAAACTTAAAATATTTTTTAGCTCATTAGATTTAATGTTTTTGTTTATTATTTGAATTAATTCAATTATTATATCATAATTTTTAAGAAGAATAGGAGTTATTTGATTATCTACATAATTGAATTGTTCACATTCATATTTAATTTTATTTGATAAATAATCATCTAAATTATTATTTTCTTTCAGAAATTCATTAATATTGTTGATTTTATTTTTATATTTATTTCTAAGGCCTTGATAAAAACAAATAAATTTTTGAAATTTTGTGAGAATATTTTTTTCTGGATTTAAAAAAGTAAGGAAGAATTCTTTTAATTTATCGTAAAGGATAAATCTTAATTTATTTGAAAAGGAAATATAATTATCTATTCTTGAATAAATAGAATTAATTTGTTGAATTGAATCTATCTTATCAATTTCACTATGTTTTTCAATTAAATAATTTTGAATAGAATTTGTACTTTCCATCTATAAATTTAAATTAAATTAATTTTTTCTCCGACATTATATATTTAATTTGATAAATTTTATAAAAAAATAAAAAATAAACAAAATTTAAAATATTCATAATAAAACTTTTAATATTTTTTATTATTTATCTTTCATATCATTTTTCCAATTAATTATCACTTCTCTCCTTCTATTTATTTTTCTACTTCCTTTATAATCAGAATTTTTTTTTGATTTTTTTTCAGTAGCATTCTCCCATAAATTTAATTTACCTTCTTTTAATAAATTTATTATTTAAAAATTCTTCATTTTTGACTATAATATTTTCATTTTTTTTAAAGTTTTCTAATTTTTGATTCATAAAATCATTTAAATATTCAGTGAATTTATTTCTTAATTATTTTTAATTAATTATTTTTTCTTTAATTTTTTTTCATTTTGATTATTTTCTTTTTCTTTTATTCTTTTTTGAATTTATTAAATTTTGAATTTGATATTAAATACAAATTTAATTTATCATTTAAATCATTTTGTTCTTGAATATTATCTTTTTTAATTTATTCTTAAGGCTGATTTAAATAAAAAAATTATTATAACTTCAAAAAATAAAAGCTAATTTTTTATATTAAATTAATAAAAATAAAAAATGATTTTTTTATTTATTTATTTATGACGAAATAAATATTAAAAAATAAATTTACAATCAACTAATAAAAAAGTAATTAATGTCAGAAAATGAATTTGATTTAAAAACAGATGAAAGAACAGCAAATACAATAGATATCTTAAATGAAAGTAATATAAATATAAAATAAAAATAAATATTAAGGACCAAATTCTTATAATGAAAAATCAACTCTAGAAAAATCAAATTTAAACCAAACATTATATTCTCAATCATCATATATAAACCCATCCATAATTCCATCAGACATAAATCAATTATTAATATATGGAAACAATATAAAAAATAAAAATCCTTTAAAAATGGGAAAAACAAGAGTTTTTTTATTTATAAATAATTATCCTTTAATTTCAATAGGGCCTCAAATTTTTGAACCAATATTATGTTTTTTAATAATGACAATATTTTATTTTTTTTTTATATTATATTTTAATGAAAATAGTGGAGAAGTTTTAAATGTTATTCATCATTTAACGTATTATTCTTATTTAATTTGTCATATTTTAGCAACTTTTATTAATCCTGGAATTCCTTCTTATCAATATAGTAATCAGAATTCAATTATTTTTTATAAAAATGAAGAAAATTCAATTATTAATCATGATTTAAAATTATGTAAAACTTGTAATTGTGTAACTAAAGTTAAAGATAAAGTTTATCATTGTATTTATTGTAATATTTGTTATATGAATTTAGAACATCATTGTAAATGGATTGGACATTGTGTTGCAAAAAATAATAAATATTTTTATTATTGTTTTGGTACTTCAATTTGGATTTTTGGTTTAGGATGTTTTGGAATGTTATTTATTACTTATATGAGAATGTATTTGGAAAATAAAAAATAATTTTTATATTTTTATATTTTTAAAATAAAATATATTTAAATTGAGTTTATTAAAAGTCCTTTATTATTTTATCCTTTTCTTCATCTTCTTTGTCAAAATAATTTAACTCTAATTTATTTTCTAATATTTTTTTTAATGATAATAAATAATCATTTGGTAAACCACATTTTTCTAAACTACATTTTTTTATTAATTTATTTTGATTTATAACTGTAAAAAGTTCTGATATTGTTTTTTTTGAAAATTGATTTTCATTTAAACTTATAGATTTTAAATTTTTATTTTCTTTTAATGCATTTGTTATCATTTTTAATGTCTCATCGTCTAAATAATTAGAATCTAAAATTAATTCATCTAATGTATTATTATTTTTTAAACAAGAAATTATTCTTTCAAATTGTTCTGGATAATTTCCAATTTCATTTTTACTTAAATTTAAAATTTGTATTTTTTTATTTTTTTCTAATCCTTCAAAAATTAAATTTATATTTTCATTTATTTTACAATGTTTTAAAGAAATAATTTTTAAATTACTTTGTTCATTAGATAAAATATCTTTGATTAACATACAAGCACTTTTATCTAATTGATTATAATCAAAAAATAATTGTCTTAAAAAAGAATTATGAACAATATATTCATTTATATATTTCATTGAAATTCCAGTAATATTATTATTAGATAAATTAAGTGTAGTAACTTTAGATTCTGGATTTAAAGAACAAAAAATAGTTTTAACACCTTCATCAGTTAAATTATTACTTTTTAAATTAATAGAACTTAAAAAAGGATGATATGAAATAACTTTTGTAATATATTTTGCACCATCTTTAGTAATATTATTATTTTCCATAAATAAATATGTAATTTTACATTGTGAATTGTCAATTAAAGTTTTTGCTAAAATTTTTGCACCTTCATCACAAATATAATTTCCTCCAATAAATAATGATATTAATTTACTATTTACTTTAATATATTCACATATTATTTTTACTCCATTTATTTCTATTCCATTATATGATATATCTAATGTTCTTAAAATCATTTGATGATTATTTATTATATATTGAGTTAAATATGCTATTCCATCTGGTCCTAAAACATTTCTTCCTAAGACTAATGTTTGTAATGATGAGTTATTTGATAAAAATTCTTTTGAATATGATATTCCATCACATGATATCTTATTTGATGATAAATTTAGTGTTGTTAAATTTACACATAATTTTAAAGTATTAAATAATATTTTACAACAATGATCATCTATTTTGTTATTACTTAAATTTAATATTTGTAATGTTCTTGAATTTAAATTTATTAAAAGGGTTATATTTGTAATACTTTTTAATTGAAGTTTATTTCCTGATAAATCAATTTTTAATATATTATTTTCTTCTAAACTTAATAATGGTGTTATAATAAAAGCAATTCCATTATTTATATTTTTATTACTTAAAACTAATTTTTGCATTTTTTCTCTTTCTATATGATTATTATTTTCTTTAATTTCATTATTTTCATGATTTTCTTTATTTTCTAAATGTTCCTTATTATCTTTATTATCTTTATGCTCTTTATGATCTTTATTATGTTCTTTATGTAATTTATTATCTTTATGCAATTTATTCTCTCTATGAGTTTTATTATCTTTAATTTCTTTAGTATCTTTATCTTGTATATTAACTATTTCTTTTTCTTCATCTTTTAAAATCTTGGATTCAATTAAACCAATAAAAATACTATTTTCTTCATATTCATTTAAATGATATTTTTGAGATATTTTTTTAATTTTTTCATAATTATCAGAAATTAAGTCTTCAATTATAATTTTATCATAATCTATTTTTCCGTTAATTTTTTCAGGTTGTAAATTTTCATCATCAATTATTTTTTCTTCCTTTTCAGGTTCAATTTTTCGATTTAAAATATAATTAATTCTATATTTTCCAGGAGATCTGATTTTTTTAATTTTCTTTGGAACAGATTCAATTAAAATGAATTTTTTATTATTATTTTCATCATCCTTTATAAATTCTTTTCTAACTTTAATATATTTTTTATATAAATCACTACCACAAATAACATTTCTTAAATAAGAATCCATTGACATAAATTTAAATTGTTCTCTTATATTTAACATATCTATTATTATTTTCAGAATTTTTGGATCTTTTGTATGTTTATAATGATGCTCAATTGGTTCTGATAATCTTGTTGCAATATCTGCATGACTTTTTTTTTTATGAGGTTTTGCTTTACTCATTTGAATAATACTTTTAATTAGTAATATTTTTAAATTTATAATATAAATTATAAAATTATTTTTGTAATAATTTATTAAAAAAAATTTAAATATAAAAATTAGAAACTTTTTTTTTATTTTCTTTCAATTCCTGCTTCAACTTTATTTACATATTCAACAATAATTGGATATAATTTTTTAATATTTGTATCTTTTTGAATAGCATAAATAAAGTAATTTTTTGCATTTTCTAAATTCATTATTTTAATAATTTCTCTATCATCATTTGATAAAATAATATTAAAAAGTGACATAACAGACATAACTTCAAGTCCTTTAATTTTATTTTTAATAATTGCCAATTCATTATTAACTAAATGAGAAATTTTAACATTTCTAATTACTTCATCATAAATAAAACAATCTATTTCAGTTCTATTTTCTTCATTATGAAATTTCCTTATTATTATATTTAAAAGAGATATTGCTTCTGTTCTTATAGGAAATGATTCTTTATATGGTAAAAATTCAATTGATAATTTTTTAAAATCTGTTTTAAATTTTCTCATATCATAAATTAAATTGTTAAACATAAAATTAATAAATTCATTTTGTAAAAATTGCATTTTAATATCATCAAATTGAGCATCTAAATTTATTATATTTTGAAATACTTCAATTCTTAATCTACATTCAGCCATATAATTATCTAAAATTGAAGTATCAATATAATCCATATTTAAAAATAAACTTAAAGTTTCATATTGAGTTTTAAATAAATCAGAAACAATACTTCCAAATTTTACTTTTAGGAAAATATTATTATAATAATCATCATTTTCTCTAAAAATAATTAATATTATATTTATCATTTTTACTGTTATGAAATTATATATTTTTTGTAATGTAAAACTTTTATTACCAAATGGATTAATTTTAACATCTTTTTTATTTTTTAAAGTATTATTATTTTTTAATTTACTTGTTGAATTAGTTATTGTATTTAATTTTGATGTAATTTCTTTCATTGAAAGAATATTTTCTTTAATTTTATTTAATAATGAAATCACCATTGTCATACATGTAGTTTCATTATCTTTAGGGAATAAAAATTCACTATGATCTTTTTTAATTAACCATTCAAATAATTTTATAATATTAAAAACTAAACAACTTTTATTTGATTGTTTAATTCCTTGATTCCATTCAATATTAAAAATATGTGAAATAATAGAAATTATATTCATTATCTTTTCTTTTTTTTCATTTTCTTTTTCTTTTTCTAAATAAAATACATATGATTTAAAAGTATTAATTAAGAATATTATTTTTTCTTCAAGTCCATTGAAATTAAGAACATCTTTTAATTTTATAAATTCTTCTTCTATTTCATCAATTTCTAATTTTGGTAAAAAATTCATATTATTTTTTTCCATATATTCAAGAACTGAAGGTGATGAAAATATTTGAGCTCTAATATAAGGATTTTGTAATTCAATTAATATTTTAATTATTTGTTTAACTGAATTTTTAAATGTATTATTTGCTTTAATTAAATTTTCTTCTTCTTCACTTTTATTTTTTAAATTTGGAGGTAAAGTAATAGAACTTTTAATAATACTCATTAAAATTTCATAAAAATTACACATTGTGATATTAAAATTAGAAATAATTCTTCTATGATTACTCATTAATAAATTAAAAAGAATATCTAAACAACTTTGTCTAGTTTGAATTTTTTCATTTCCTTTTTGTAATGTTCTCATTAAAGGCTTAAGACATAAAGGAGATGAGAAAATTAATCCAAATTCTTTCATAAATGTTATATAACTTCCTTTATCTTTTTGTAAACTAACATTTAAAAATTTATTTGTGAAATTTAATATAAATGAATGTGGTTTATTTAATAAATTATTCATAAATGAAATAAGTGAAAAACTAGAATCCCAATTTGACAAATTTTTATCATTATTTTCATTTAATTCTAAAATATCATTTTTTTTATTTGGTGAGTTAAATATTCTATTATAATTATTACCAAACATCCAAGAAATTTCATTCATATCAATTAAAGTCATAGAAATTTCTTTTAAAATATTTAATACTTCATTTTTAATAACTTCATCAGAAATATTTGTGAAAAGAAATTCTTGAATAATAAAATGTACTTTAAAATCTAAACAAGCTCTAATTTTATATTCATTTTTTCCTTTGAAAATTGCATTAATATAAGAAAGTGCAGTTCTCTTATTTATTATATTTTTATTAGGATCTGAATTAGATCTTTCAGAATAAATTTTAGAAGCCAAATTAGATAAAGATAATAATTCTGCAATATATGTTGTATTAAGAAAACTATAATTTAATTTCATTTTTTGATTTCCAAAACGTTTTAAATTATTTTCAATTTTATGATTAACAATTAAAGGACTTTCTTCAATTTGATTATTTAAATTTTCAGCATAAGAATTCATCATTTGGAAATAATTTTTTATAACAATATGTTTAAAATTCCCTGAACAATTATCACCAAATGCTTCTCTAAATAAATCAATTGTAAAATTATATAATTCTGGTGACCAATATGATTTTATTTCATGTAATTCTCTATTAGAATTTATTACACTAAATACTTTATCAAGTTCATCTTCATCGAAATTTTTTGCAAGTAATACACTTTCATCTCTTAAAAATGTTCTTAATAAAATATATTTTTTTAATTTATCATTTGAGTTTTTATTATCACAAATATCACTTAATAATTGATTTTCTTCTCCAATAAATAATTTTAAAACACAAATTAAAATACTTTCTACATATAATGTTAACATATGTTCATATGATGTCATTGTTTGAATACAATTATATAATAAATCACTTAATGCCGATAATAATTTACAACAATAATTTTTCATATCTTTTTTATAATTTGCTTTTTTTTGATTTATTACATTTTGTTTATCTGTTATTGAATTATCTTTTTTTATTTTTGCTAATTGATTAGCAAATGTTTTTTTAAAAAATTTTAAATTTATAGTAAAATGTCTTAAAACTAAAAATATTAAAACATCAAATATTTTATTTTCTATTATTGCTTTTATTATCATAGAATTTTTAAAATAATATTCAGGATTTTTTACAAAAATATTTTGTGTTTCATCTTTTTGTTCTTCAAATTTCTCAGAAAAATTACTAATATTATCCTCATTTCTAGATACATTTTTAGAAAAAGTTTTACTAAATAAATAAGTATTTAATTCTCTAATTACATTAAAAATAAAATTTTCATAATTATTAATATCATAAGGATTTGAAGTTTGATTTTTCAAAACTTCAGCACAAATTCCTCTTAAAGGAATTAAAATTTTTCTTTTAATAATAATATCAGGTGAATAATAATTTAAAACATTACTTAAAAATTTGTTTCTTAATATTTTTTCATATTGATCAAATGCAAAAATATTTTTTAAAGTATTTAAATTTGGTCTTTTATTTGGATCAACTGACATACAAGCATTAATCATATCTAAAATATTAATATAATTAAGATTTTCATTTGAATTAATGTCTTTTTGATTAGACATTAAAGCAGAAAAAGATTTTTTTTTCATTACTTTAATAAAATAATATTTATCTTCCATAATATCATCAACATTTAAAAATGTATTAAAAAAAAAATGTTCACTCATTAAATCATAAGGTAAATTTTTAATAACATTATCAAAATTTAAATTAGTTTTATAATCACACCAATTTTTTAATTGAGTAAAAAAAGAAATAGGAAGAAATCCATATAATAAATTAAACATACAAACTCCAAAAATCCAAGAATCAATTTTTAAAGTTTGATATTTAGTTTCAATTAAAATAAATTCAGGAGCAAGATATGCATCATCATAAATATCTTTTAATTTTTCATCACTTAATTCATCAACATCAGAAATTGGTAATTGATCTAATATTAATAATATTTTATAAATATCTGCTCCTGATTCAATTTCTTCTTTTTCATTTAAAAATGAGTAACTTAATAAATTCCTCATTTTTATTCTTTTTCCATCATGTGATATGTAAAAGTCTTTTAAAGTAAAATATCTTAAAAATACATTTATATTATTTAATGTTGTTAGTAATTTTAATATTTTTTTTGCCCAAGATTTTAAAATTAAAAATGCCATATCTGTATTTGATAATTCTGGTATTTGAAATAATCCTCCATTTGATTTTAATAAACTATCTAAACATATATATTCTGAATTATCTATTTTTTCATTTATTATATAAATTTCTTCTTCTAATTTTTTATTTATTATTACTTCTTTAATATATATACCAAAGTTTCTTATAAATGGAAATAATTTATTTTTTTCTTTGTATACTTTTTGAAGATAATGATTTACTTTTAAAGAATTTTCAATATGAGTTAATAAATTTTGACCATCAAATGATATTTCTTTTATTAAATGTGTTTTTCTAAATTTTGTTATATTTACTATTATATTTAGTTCTTGATGGAAAAAATCGAAATTTTCTATTAATTCACATTGATATTTTTTCCTATTTATCATTTCTCTAGTATCAATTATATTCAATCTAATAATTGGTATTTCAATTTCTGAGAAATTAACATATTGTTTAGGTTCAATATAATTTTTTCCTTTTAATCTATCTTGAATAAATTTAATTTTTTTATTAAATCTATCAACTAAAATTTCATTACTTTGTCTCATAAAATAATTAATATAATCAGTAACTTTTCCTTTATCATCATTTGCTCTTCTTAAAAGATTTTTACACATTAATTCTTTATTTAATATAATTAAACCACTAAAAATTCCTTTTCTCATATAATTTAAATATTCAAATGAATGAAATGTAATTTCACTACCAACTCTATCATACATTGAAATAGGATTCATACATTTATATAATTTTTCATTTAATCCACTATAATCACAAAGATTAAAATTATTAAAATGTATTTTTTGATTTAAAACTTGAATTCTTGTAATAATTAAAATAATAAATAAAATTATTCTTGATATTCCAATATATGGTTTTGGTGGTTCATTTGGAAATGTTATATAATCAGATAATTGATTAATAATGCTTTTTGTTAATATATTATTATTTAAAGCAATTGGGTAAATTTGTTTTAATGCAATTTCTAATTCTTCTGGTGTTAAAAAACTATCTTTGTCTTTATCAAATTGAGTAAAAAACATAAATAATTGATATAAATCTTTCATACTTGATTTACTTTGAGTAAAATATGCAAATTGTGAAAAAGTTAAATCAATAATTGGAAGAGATTGCTTTATTGATTCTTCTTCATAATATTTTTCTTGATTTAATATATTAATTTTTTTTTTATTCAAATATGTATTGATTTTATTATTATCTTCAATTTGATCAATTTTATTAAAATCAAATATTGAACTATCACTTATTACTTTCATTAAATTATCAAATTTTGATATTAATTCATCTCTATATAATACACCAACACTATATAAATCTAAATAAGTATAAAATACTTTAAGTTCTATTGGAATAAAATCAAAATTTTTTTTTTCAAATTTTTCTAAAGCTGCTTTTGTAGAAATTGGATTTATAATTATTGCTTTTGTATTTATTTCTTTATATAAGAAAAATCTATCTGAAAATTCATTTGTTGTAACTTCCATTGAAAAAATACAATATTTAATAAATTTTTTAATTATTGAAAGCCAAATTAATATATATTGATCTTTATCATATTGATTATTAAAAATATAATCAATAACACTTTCATTACTATTATTTAAATATTTTTCCAAATCTTTTGTATAAATAAACATATTTTTATTATTTTGATCAATATAACAAAAACATTTTTTCATTTCTTCATCATCAAGAGTAACACTAAATTTATTTAAAAACATTTTAAATTGTTCAAAAAAAATAATTTGTGTAGGAAAAGATTTTTCTACATCAGCAACAGAAATATTTTGATTAATAGAATGAAACATATATTTAACACTATCATATTCAATATCACCTTCAGTAATAATTTCATTATAAAATAATTTAATATTTTCTAAAGCATTATTAATCCATTCAATTTTAGTTTCTTCAACTGCACTTACAAAATGTTCAATATCAAAATTAAAATTTTCATCATTTAATCTTCCTTCTCTTTCATTTTTTATTTTAGTAATTATTGTATCTAAATCTCTTTTTTCAAAAAATTTTGTAAATTCTTCTAAAGTAATACAATCAGAATGATTAGTATCAACATGTTCAAATAATTCTTTTAATTCTTCTTCAGTTAAATAATTATTATGATTTAATAACATATTTAATTTTTTACAACCTTCTAAAAATTGTTTTTTATCAATTATATCTTCTTCATTTTCATCTAATTTCTTAAACACTAAATTTAAATTTGAACCTTTAATAACTAAATATCTTGCAAATTTTTTAACAGCACTATCAATTGGTTGATCATATGTTTCTAATGAAGGTATTGTTTTATATTTATTATGTCTTTTTGGTATTTTTGCACTATCAAATCCATTTCTATCTCCTAAAACTTCTATTTTTTCAGGAAAAATTTCAGTTTTTAAATATTCAGCATCTTTATCATAATTTAATGGATCATAAAATAATTTTGGTATCATTTCATATATTATTTTATAATTATATACTAAATTTATTTCTTTTATTAATTCTATTAATTCACATACTGTATTTACGTTATAAATTATTGGATCAAATATAAATTCTTTATCATATAACATTGTTTCTTTTGTATTTGTTGCTATTCTTGTTATTAATTCTGTATGTAATTTATATACCATTGAATAATAATTTCTTATATTTTCTAAATATTGTGTTTTATATATTAATAATGATTTTATTTTTTTACCATGAGCATATTGTTCTAATAAATTATAATCATCTTTTGGAATTGGATTATCTACTTCTTTTGCTTTTTGAGTTATGAATAATTGATTAATACAAATTGAACTTATTTCATTTTCTAAATTTAATAATATTATCCAATCTGTTGATGATATATTTTTTGCACTTTCTTTACCTAATATTATATTTCCATATGAAAAAGTAAATAATTGTTTTAATGGATTTTCTAAATTTATTACTTTTAATATTTGATAAGGTGGATATCCTGTTTTTTCACTTGGATATTCACATATTGATTTTAATATTTCTCCAAAAATATTTGTTGTTTCTGATTCAATAACATAACTTAATTCAAATTGTTGTGATTTAGGATTTATAATTTGAATATTTTTATTTGAAGTTAAAACAAAAAGTTCATTTCTTTCTAAATAATAGAAATTAGTAAAAATATTTGGTTCATTTTTTATATCATTATTACTATTTGATAAATCCATATTTATTTCATCATTTATACTATTATTAATATTATCTTTTAATAATCCTCTAATTAAATTGTTTTGTTTAATATTAAATACGAAATATTTATTATCTTTAGGAATATTAAAAATATCTTTATAAATATCAATTGTAACTAGATTTGAACTTGTTTTTGTATTTTGTTGTGAAATAAGTAAATTTTTATCTGGTATATAATCAATAAATATAGGTGAAATATTATAATATGAATTTAAATTTATATGTCCTATTTTTAATAAAGTTTTTGGAAGAAAAGAAAATTCTGTTCCTAATTTAAAAATTGATATATTTTTATCATAAGGACCTATTGCAAACATTAAATTTATATTTGTTAAATAAATATAATCTGATAATTCACTATGAAAACAGGAATTGATTATATATTGAATTAAAAATTCAAAATTAAATGATGATACTGGAATATCTTTGATTATATTATCTGATTTATTTGGTATATTTTCTTCTTTAATTGTATCTTTATATTCAAAATCAAATGAATTTTTTCTTTTTGTTTTTACTAAATCTTTATCATTAATTTTAAATTTTATTTTTTTATTATATTTTTTTATATTATTATTTTTAAAATAACCACATTGAAATCTATTTTTTGGAATTAAATATTGACTACTAGAAAAAACAATATTTGTCATTTGTTGTTCTTCTAATAATAATAAGTAATTAAACATATAATTATTATGTTCATCAAAAATATAATAATTTGATAATATTTCCTCAACATCAGAATCAGTTAAACCAATTGGAAAATTTTTTAATATACTTGTTATATTTTCTTTACTAATTAAACCAGTATTTTCTGGATCATATTGTTTTAAAATTTTTTCTAAATTAATATCACCATTAAAACATAATAAAAATAAATTTTGATATATTCTAAATCTCCCTATACTGATTGATAAATCATTTTTACTTGAAGCAATTGAACAACTATATATTTTAACAAAAATTTCTGTAATTTTATTTAATAAATTAAAAGAATTTAATGCAATTGAAGAATCTTGAAGAGAAAAAGTAAATATAGGTAAAATAATTTCACCATATATATAATTATTTTTTTCATTTTGAATAATTTCACTATTTAATTCAATAAAACTTAAATGTTTTCCTTCAAAAAATCTTCTTTTTTCATCTTCATCATTTGATGATAATAAAATAGCCAATTTTTTAAAATTATCAAAATTATTATTATCATTATTTATTTCTTTATTTAAATTTACTAAATATTGATATTGAGAAATAGTCCAAGATTTCTTAAAAAATAAACTAATAAAATATTTTACAAGATTTAAATATTCCCTATCAATATTAGAAAAATCTTCAGGATTAACAATATAATTAGAAATAATTGCATTTATAGAAAAATCAAAAATAATAAACCTTCCTGAAATTTGAGTAAAATTAATAATAATTCTGTGATTTGAAGTTTCTAAAGATTTTGGAAAAGATAATATTCTAATTCCTCTTGAATAATTAGGAATATAATTTCCAAAATTTGGAATATTTAAATATGGTTTAAAATTAAAATAACTTCCTTTTGCATCTTCTAATGAATTCATTGAATTTTCATTTTTTTCATCTTCAATATTTAATAAAAATAAATCAATAGAACAAAAATTAAAATCATCATATAATAATAATAATTTGCTTTCTGGAATAATATCATTTTCATAAAATTCACATGATATTATTATATGATCTTTTTCAAAAAATTTATTTAAATTTATTTCTTTTGAATTTGAATTATCAAATGATGAAGTTATTAAAATTCCATTTGAATTAATTACTAATATTCTATTTAAACATTTTGAAATAAATTTCCAATTTAATTCATTTATTTCATTTAATTTACCTTGAAAAAAAGTATCATTATCATTAATAAAAGATAATTCTCTTTGAATTACTCTATTTTCATAATTTTTTTGATTTAATTTATGTATTTTGTGATAATCACCCATTTCACATGATTTTAATATTGTTTCTGATATTATATCTTTGTCAATTATATTTTCTTGTTTTTCCTTTTCTCTTATTAATTTTTTTTTTTCAAAATAAGATTTTCTTGTATCTCTTGAATCTGCTACAGTCTCTCCTGTTCCATAATATCTATCATTATTACTAAGTTTCATTTTTTTTATAATTAATTATTTAAAAATACTTTAATAAAATTATATTTATTTTAAAATAATAATTTAATGAATTTACAAAAAAATAAAGGTTCTTTTTATGAAGATGCAATAAGTAAAATTGATCCTAATTTTTTTGAGGAACCAATTCCTGAAAGTGATGTATTTGATAGTGAAAATGAAAATTATGGAAAAGATTTAATTGAAACTAGTGATATACCACAAAAATTTAAAAGTATTAATAATAAAATAGATGATAATATAAATAATAATAGTAATGAAAAAAAATATAAAATTATTCAAAATGAAGGTATTGATGGAAAAAAAGGATGTTGTAATACTAATATTAATTGCAATATTTTCTAAATTTTTTTATAATATGAATTAATTTTATTTATTAATAGAATTTGAATTATTTATATAAAAACTACTATAAAAAAATAAATATTTAAATAAAAAAACTAATGAATAAAAAAATTTTAAAAAAAAAAAATAAAAATAATAATATAACAAATAAATAATTTATCATAAATCTCCAATGAATATTTAAAATAACATATTAAATTAAAATGAAAGACGATAAAGATTCCAATAAGAAAGAAAATTCAGAAATAGATACAAGTTCAAAACCAAAACAACAGCCAAAAAATGAAATAGTAAAATAAAAAATTTTATATAACCAAAAAAAATAAAAATAAAATAATAGAGTGAAGAAGATTTAGAATATAAAAAAGACATTGACATGGCAGTTGAAAGATTATTTGATATAGATCCTCAAATTAGACTTAACAGTTATAACTTTTTAAAAGATCAAATAACAACAAGTACTTCATCAATGACATCAATTCCGCGTCCATTAAAATTTTTAAGAACACATTATCAAGAAATAAAAGAAAAATATGAAAAATTTGAAGAAAAAACAAATGAAGATAAAGAATTTAAATTATTATTAAGTGATTTATTATCAGTTTTAGTAATGGTAATTATGAATGTTGAGGAAACATCACTTGATTATGTATTTACAGGAACTAAAAAAAATATTACTGAATGGGGACAAGAATATATTAGAAGTTTATGTGGTGATATTGCAAATGAATATAATAAAAGATTAGATAATAATCAAAGTATTGATGAATTATATGATTTAGCTCAAAATATTATTCCTTATTTAATTCAACAACATTGTGAAAATGATGTTATTGATTTATTAATTGAAACAGAACAATTAGAAAAAATGAAAGAATTTGTTAATGAAAATAATTATAAGAAAATATGTTTATATTTATTAAGTATTGTTAATTATTCTGCTGATACAGAAGAATATAGACAAACTTTAGAATTAGTTTATAATATTTATTATGAAAAATATCATCAATATGTTAATGCAATGAGAGTTGCTATTAAAATGGGAAATTCTATGTTTATTAATCAAACTTTTAGTCAATGCAAGGATAAAAATATAAAAATGCAACTTGCTTTTCTTTTAGCTCGTGAAAATATATTTATTGAAAGTGATGATTTAGATGATGAATTACGTGAAATAATGTCAAATTTAAAATTATCAGATTATTATAAAAGATTAGGAAAAGAATTAGAAGTTTTAGAACCAAAACATCCAGAAGATATTTTCAAAAGTCATTTAGAAAATAAAAAAGATTCAGGAACACCATTAGAATCATATAAAATAAATTTATCCCATTCAATAGCATCATCATTTATTAATGCAGGATTTGGAACAGAAGTATTATTAACAAAAGAAAAATCAGATTGGTTATATAAAAATAAAGAAGAAGGTATAACTGCATTATTAGGTGGATATGGTTTAGTTAATTTATGGGATAGTTTAGAAGGACCTGGTAAATTATATGAATATGCAGGAAATAAAGAATCTGATATTTATAAGAGAGCAGGTAGAAATTTAGGTTTGGGAATTTGTTTAACTGGAATTCATGATGATAATGAAACCGCTATTGCTGTTTTATTAGAAGAATTAGAAGATAAGAATTTAAATATTAAAGTTGCTTCTTTATTAGGTTTAGGTATTGCTTGTGCTGGAAGTCAAAAAGATGAATTAATGGAACCTATACTTAAAATTTTACAAGATTTTGAATATGGTTTTGAAGTAAGTGCTTTTTGCTCTCTTTGTTATGGTTTAATTTATATTGGTTCTGCTAGTGAAGATGTTTTTAATGAATTATTTTCTATTTTATTAGCAAGGAATGATGAAGGAAAAGCAAAATTAATGGAAAATCAATATTTTGTTCTTTATGCTTTGGGATTGGGATTAATATGTTTAGGTAAACAAAAAGATACTGATTTTATGATTGATACTATTACTTCTATTGAAGAATTCCCAAAAGAAATGAGAAATTATTTAAAAACAATTTTAACTTCATTTGCTTATGCTGGAAGTGGTAATGTTTCAAAAGTACAAGAATTAATGCATTTAATAGCAAAACAAAAAGAAGAAATTGATCCAAAAGTTCAAAGTGTAGCTGTATTAGGATGTGCATTAATAGCAATAGGTGAGGAAGTAGGTACAGAAATGTTAACAAGATCCTTTAATCACTTCCTTCAATTTGGTGAAGTAAATGTAAAAAAAACAGTATCTCTTGCAATGGCACTTTTAAATTTATCAAATCCAAAAGTAACAATAGTAGATAGTATAACAAAATTTTGTTATGACAATGATAAAGAAACAGCAATGAATGCAGTATTTAGTTTAGGTTTAGTATCAGCAGGAACAAATCACAGTCGTGTAGCAGGTTTACTAAGAAATTTAGCAGGTTTCTATTCAGAAGAAACAAATGTTTTAGTAATAGTAAGAATAGCTCAAGGTTTACTTCATATGGGTAAAGGAATGTTAACATTAAATCCATTATATTCACATAATTTATTATTAAATCATGTTGGAATGGCTGGAGTTTTAATTTCAATTTTTTCTTTTACTGAAGTTAATAAATTATTAGAGAAACATCAATTTATTTTATATACTTTAGCTCTTGCTATGAGACCTAGAATGGTTATGACTGTTAATGAAAAGTTAGAACCTATTCCTGTTCAATTAATGGTTGGTCAAGCTGTTGATATTGTTGGACAAACTGGTAATCCTAGAACTATTACTGGATTCCAAATTCATAATTCACCTTCTCTTATTGGAACTGGAGAAAGATGCGAGTTAAATGGAGATGATTATATTTCTTATTCTGATGTTATGGAAAATATTGTTATTGTTAAGGAAAATCCTGAAAAGAAAGGAAGGTAGGTTTTTTCATTTGTTTTTTAAATTTTAATTAATAAATAAATCATTTATAAAGGAAATAATTTTCTTTTTTTTTTTTTTTTGAATTTTAGAAAATAAAAAAAAAGGATTAAAAGTTTAAAAAATTAATTTTATTTCTTTTCAATATTTTATTTTATTTATTTCTCATATAAAGTATATTTACTCATTATTTTATTTAGTTGATTTTATTTTCTTTGTTAAAGCACTAATAATATCTTCTCTTTTAAGAATGCATCTATGAGATTGACATTTATAATTACTTCCACAATGATGGAACCAATCACATTTAACTCCATCTGGTGCCCATGCTAATTGATTTTCTTTTGTTCCTTTATAATTGCATCTATAATCTTTACAAACTAAATTTGCACAACAATATGATGTTGCATCACAATCACCCATATATGCTATACATTTTGTTTCTAGTTTTGATGATAATGCTAATGAGAATAAAATTAGTATTATTGAAAATATGTATTTTGCCATTTTTATTTGTTATTAAATTTAATTTTAGCTGTTTTATTTTATTTTTTAAACAATATTAGGAAAATAAATAATAAATAAATATTAACAATTAATTAATAATTTAATATATTTAAATTTCTGATTTATATTATTAAATAATAAAAATATTTTAATTTAATTAAAGTTTTAAATTAAAATTATAACATTTTCATATCAATTTTTTAGTTATATATTTCATTAAACATATATTTAAATCTATTAAAACAAGAAAAAAAAATAATTGAAAAATAAAAAATAATATTATTATTTAAAAATTAAAAATCATGTAATACGTATATAAAAAAAATATAATATTAAAAAACAATAACAACATAAATCTCCATTCTAAATCCTCTTAATATTATTTAAAAGACTATCACCTTCATTTTCATTATCTTTTTTTTCTTTAATCTCCTTAATTTCCTTCAACTTTTTAATTTCTTCTTCTTCATCTTTTTCATCCTGTTCAATTTCTTCTTTACTTCTTTTCTTAGGTGGAGTAAGTGATCTCATTAATTCTTTAGAAAACAAATTACTAGTCCCCTTACATCTAGGTTGTAAAATTTTAAATCCACAAACGAGATTTTCATCAACACACATCATAGCTCCAGCATTATTAAACTGTCCACAATAATTAGGAGCACTAAACACAGTAACTAATTGTCTATTAGCAAAAAATTGATAACCATATTCAACAACTTGATGAGCTCTACAAACTAAATCAATATCTAATTTTTTAATATATTCACTTACAATATCAGCATTGAATATTACACTTACTCCTCTTTCATTATCACCCCAACCATTAACATCTTTATCAGGATCACTCCATAATAAATCACATAATAAACCTCTATCTGGAACTTCTGTAGGACGTACAATTTTTTTTATTTTATCAAGTGATGTTAAATCTGGACTTAAACCACCATGCATACATAATATTTTATCATCAATTAATGCACTTACTGGAAGACAATTAAAACAATCTGAAAATTTTTTCCATATTTTTATCCCATATCGTCTTTTGCATTCATCAAAGAAACCATATACTCTATTTATATTCTCACTTTCATGATTACCTCTTAATAAAAAAAATGTATCTTTATATTTTATTTTATATGCTAATAATAATGATATTGTTTCTACTGAATTTTTACCTCTATCAACGTAATCTCCTAAAAATAGATAATTTGTTTTTGGAGGTGTACCTCCAAATTCAAATAATCGTAATAAATCAGAAAATTGACCATGTGTATCACCACATATATTTAATGGGGATGATATTTCTAAAAGTACTGGTTCTTCCATAAAAATTTCTGTTGCTTTTATACATAAATATTTTATTTCTTGAGGTGTTAGTATGTTTATATTTCCTGATATTGGATTATTTGAAGATTCAGTATCTTGTTGTTTTTTTTGAGGAGGATTTAATTTTGTTATTATTTCATCTATGTTTATTTCTTCTTTAAATGTTGATATGTTTAAATTTGATGATAATAAAGATGATAAATCATTTTCTTCTTTTTCTTCTATGGTTGACATTTCTAATAATTTTTATTTTTTTTTAAGTTAATTAATAATTTTTGTATAATGGGTTTAATTATTTTTTTTAATATTATATTTATGTATTATTTTATATTAATTTTTTATATATTTGGATTAAAATATCATTATTATTAATTAACAATATTGAAGTTTCAATTTAAGATATAATGAATTATTTAAAATATGGAAGTGAATATGATGATAGTTTAGATTTACTTGGGAATAATTGTATTGAAGAAAAATTAACTAATGAGGAAGAAACAAATAATATTTTCAATGATGAATTCGAAAAAATATTTTGTAAAGAAAAAATGTCTTTTCAAAATGATAATGATATGAATTATAATTTAGAAAAAGATAATATAGAAGTTATGGTAAAAAATGTAGATGCAATTTTAAATTCTTTAGAAAAACAAATTGATAATCTTAAAATATATAATACTGAATTGAATCATATAAATATATTATATCAATTAAATGAAATATATGAAAATAGAAATAATAATAAAAATCAAAGAATGAAATGCTTAAAATTAAAAGAAAGACTCGTTGATAAATTGATTAATTGTGTGAATAGAAAAATAAGTAATTTTTAAATCTTGCTAAAATAATTTTTATTGACATAGAATATGTAAAAAAGTGTTTAAGTGTTATATCTTTTTAAAATTTAAGATATCTTTATTTCTCTTATCATTTTAATGGTAAGTATTAATTGAATAACAATTTATAATTATCTTTAAAGGTCTTAAATAAAATTTTATTTTAGGAATTTAAAATAAAAATTAATTAAATTACTATTTAGAATATATATATAAAATAAATATAAATATAAATAATAAATAACTAATTTTTAAAAGTTATTATTCATAAAATAAAAAAAGGAAAAAAAAAAAATTTCTAAACATAAAACAAAAGAATAATAAAAAAAACAATAAAAACAAAAAAAAAAAAAAACAAGAATGTTAATTAGATAAAAAAATTTTAAAAAATTGTACAACCATCATGTGTTCCACTTCTTTTAATATTACTATTATTATTATTATTAATATTACTATTATTATTGTTATTATTATTATCTTCAGCAACTTTAATGTCATTTTCAATTTTGTTATTATCATTAATAAAATGATTAGTAGCATTTAATGTACTCATAAATTTATAATTATTAGAATTAATAATCCCAATTACATTTTCATCATCAACATTATTAAAATCTTCTTGAATAGTTTTCAATCTATCTTTAGCATAATTATCAAAATTATTTAAATCATTTAAATTCCTTTCTTTCTCATTTGATTTTTTATCATGAATTTTTTTCAAAAAATTAGAATTTTCTTTACAAACACTTTTGGATAAATCTTTATTTCTTTTTTCACTCCAATCATAAATAAAATCTAAAACAAAATCATTATCAATCATAACTTTTTTAAGTAAACCTTTTAAATAATCATAATCAGGTTCTTCTTCAAATTTTAAATTTCTACAATAATCAACAAATTGACAAAATTCATCAGGAAAACCAATACAAAGTTCTTTAGAAGAAACTAATCTTTTTTTATCTAAAATTTTTTTATATCTATCTTCTTTTTTATTAACTTTTAAACCTTGCCAAGGTAAATTTCCCCTTAAAAAATATAATAAAACATAACTTAAAGCTTCCATATCATCTCTTCTTCCTTGTTCACATCCTGCTAAAGCATTAATTGAAGCATAACGCGCAGTACCAATTAATTTTTTATTCTCACTATATTTAATATGAACTAATGTACGACTACTTCTATATTTTTTACTTAATCCAAAATCAATTATATAAACTTTCCAATTATTATTATCTATTCCCATTATAAAATTATCTGGTTTAATATCTCTATGTAAAATATGTTTATTGTGAATGTATTGTAAACGTGATATCATTTGTTCTCCTAACATACAAACTGTTTTTAATGAAAATTTTGAGTTTTTTTCTTCGAAAAGTTCTTCTAATGATTTTCCTAATAATTCCATTACTAATACATTATAATTTCCTGAATAACCATATGATTTTATATATGGTATTCCTTCACCTTTTAAATAACATAATATATAGGCTTCTTGTTCTAATAGAGATTGGTGAGAGTTTCTGTTTTCAAGTTTTATTGCATATTTGTCTTTTGTAGTTACGTTGTATGCTAAATAGATTTTTCCAAAGGAACCTTCACCTAGTTTTTTTGATGGTTTGTATTTATTGAAAAATATGATGTTTTCTATCTGATTTGCCATTTATTTTTTGGTTTTTATTTTTTAATTTTTGGGTTTATTTATTTTTATTTTTTTTTTCCCTTATTTTTTTTTAAGACGTTAAATATTTATTGGAATATTCAATATTAATTATTTTATACTCTTATTTAAAAAATAAATTAATTAATTAAATTAAATATTTTCAGAATATTAATTAAAATAATGAATTACTAAAATTGAATCTTGTTAGGTAAGATTAAAATATAGATTTAATAAATTTCACATATATCAAAAAATTTACATATTATTCAAGTAGGTATTTAAAATTTCATTGAAAAAAAATAAAAAATGTTTTGACACAATAAATTCAAATCTAATTAAGTATAATAAACCAAAATTGCTTTTAAAAACAGTAAAAAATTCAATAAAATAAAATCTATATTTAAACAAAAAAATTTAAAAAAAAATTAAATTGAAATGAGCATAATAAAAGAAATTAAAAATTCTTCATTTAATAATTCCCATTTAAAAAATAAAGATATAGATTATATACCATCATATAAAAATACTATAGATAATTATAATAATTATGTAGAATCTGTTTTAAAATCATTAAAAACTTTTCCTAAAATTAATTATGAAGAGCAAATAAGAAAAATTTCAAATTCTATAATGAAGAAAAACAAATCATTAAAAGAACTAAAGAATTCAAATAAAAAATTATTAATATTAGATTTAGATGAAACTTTAGTTCATGCTGATTTTGAAAATATATTTAAAAATCATGATATTGAAATTAAATTTAAAGATAAAAATGAAATTTTCTCAGTTGGAGTTTTCTTAAGACCATATTTAACAGAATTCCTTGATTCAATATCAAAAATATTTGATATTGGAATTTTTACTGCATCAGTTAAATCATATGCAGATGCAATTTTAGATAGAATTGACCCAACTAAAATTTATTTTAAATTTATTTTATATAGAGAAGATTGTATAAATCTAAATGGTAAAATATGTATAAAAGATTTAAATATTTTTGATCTGCCTTTAAATAAAATTGTTATTATTGATAATTCTTTATATTCATTTTCTAGTCAATTGAGTAATGGTATTTTAATTACATCTTTTTATAATGATAAAAATGATACTCAATTGAAAGATGTTTTATCATATTTACTTAATTATATTTGTAAATATAATGATGTAAGATTAGTTAATGAAGAAGTTTTTCAACTTCAAAAATTTTATCATAGTATTCAAATGAACTAAAATAAAACTTTATTCTTAACTATGAGATAATAATTAATATGAAAGATTTAGATATAATAGTTTTTATATCAAATTAAAATATATAAATAAAATAATCAAAAAAAAATAATTTTTTTTACAAACTTTAATATATTTTATATTAAATTATTTGTTTATATTTTGATTATTTAAAAACAAATTAAACATAAAATAATTAAAAACATTTTTTATTTTATTTACTTTTTTTATATTAAAAAAATATCTATTTTAATTAACAAAAATAGAAATATTTTAATAAATAAAACCAAAAAAAGAAAATTAACAAAAAAAATATTATTCTTCTTGAATATAATCATAAAAAGAAATAGAACCACAATCACAACTAGTCGCCAAAGGGCAAGTATAATTTTTACCCCAAGCTACAGTTCCAATTACAGGTGGTTCATGCGGACAACCAATTAAATTAGAAGTTAAATATTTATTATCATTAATTTTATTTTCTAAATCAATTATTATTGGAAGAGAATTTTCATTAAATGTTAAAATATATCTTCCAGAAGGACTTAATACACTTTTTACTGAAAAATTAGTTGATGTTCCTTTTATTTCTATTGGTGCATCTATGTCTTTAAATAATAAATTATATACATATTCTATTCCATTTATTGTATGAACTAAAATTTTTCTTTGTTCTCTATTTATATGAAGAGATGTTAATGTCTTTTTTCTTAATCTGTTTATTTCTTTTATTTTTGTTTTTAGAATATTTTCTTCATTTGTTAAATAATTATTTTCATTTATATTCATTTCTATATCTTTTATTGGGATATTTTTATTTAGAAATAAATCATTGTTTATTGAGTTTTCTTTTTGAATTTCTGTTATTGAATTAAATGAATATTGTCTGTTAAATAATAAATTATTATTTGAGTTATATTTACTTGAAAGAGAATTTCTTTCTTTTAAATTAGCATATTTAATATATATATTTGTATATTGATCAATTGAAGCAAAATAATTTTTATTTAATATATTTTTTTGAAATTCTTTTTTACTCATTCTCTTATCATCCATACCAAAAATAAAATCTAATTCAGTATTTAATTTATTTCTCATATCCCAAAATTTTAAAGCATCACTATTAGTTTCAATACTTACTAAAATATTTTTATTTAAAAAATCAATTCCAGTAAAAGAATTAACCATTTCTTTTAATAAAAAATCATTTTTTAAATCTTTCTTAAAAGAAATATTATTAACATAATTAATAAAAGCCCCAACAGGATGAATATGAGGAATATTTTTATCATAATTTTGACATTTACCATATTTACAATATCTATTATTATTTAATCTAACATCCCATAAAAAAATAATTCCTTCTGAACCTGAAGTTGCAATAATATTATCATCAAATAAATTAGAACAAACATTCTTTACTCTTTTCTTATGACCACATAATTCAATTTCATTTAAACATAAATGATCACTTGATAAATCTATTATTTTTGCAGTTGAATCTGATGATGATGTTAATAATTTTTTATCATTTTTAAACCAATTTATACATAATGCTGCATTATTATGTATTTTTTTAGTCATTATTGGTTTTATTTTTGTTCCTATGTTAAATTGTCTTTGATTATTATTTGTATCTTTTATTACTTTTGAATTTGAATCTAATAAAATTATGTTACCATCTTCATCACATATTGCTAATATTGATGGATAATATGAAGAAAATTTCATATCAAAAATTGGTTTTTCTTGAGAATATGTTTTTATTATATTTAGTGAAGATATGAAATTTGGTTTGTTTTCATTTTCAAATTTTTTGTAATATTTACTTTTGAGAACTAATTTATTAGGGTAATTTTTTTATTATTATTTTAGTATTTTACTTTTTGAGGAGAAAATGTTTTTATTTTTATATAATGAAAATGAAGAATATTGGCTCATTTATTTAAAATAAAAAATTATTGATTTATTTAAATTTTTATAAATTTCTTATTTTTAGAAAATAATTATTTAAAGTATATAAATGAATATAAATTTTTATGTAAAATTGTTTTTTTTTTCAATTTTATTTAAGAAAGTTAAATTAGATGAAGATAAAATAGAAGAAAATATAATATCTTCAATATCTATTGATGTAGGAAATAAAATAATTGAAGATCAAATATTATTTTTTGGAATTAATGAATACAAATCATATTTATTAAAATATCATATTAGGACAAATTATATTTGTTATTTACAATATTATCATAATTACCTTTTTAAAAAATTGATTAAAATATGTAATAGTGAATTATATAAAAATGATTCAATAAATTTATTATTAATTGAGGATGAATTATTAGTTTTTGATTATTATTATAATTTATCACTTATAAATAATAAGGAAAAATTTTTTATTATTTATCCTTCTTCAAGAAATTTAGAAGGAAAAGTTCCTCAAAATATAAAAAATCCAATATTTTTATTAAAAGAACAACTTTTTCAAATTATTAAACTATATATTAAATCAAATAATAATATTACAATTAACATTACTTTCGATAATACAGCAGAATTAATACCATATAATTATATTATATTATCAAGATTTTTTCCTTCTTTTTCATTAATTTTAGGTTTACTAATGATATTTATTAGTAAAAAAAATCTATTTTATAAATTTTTTATTTTATTATCTTTGATAACATTTTTATACAATTTAATGTATGTTAAAAATCTTGAAGATTCATTAAGATATAATATTGATTATTATGATAATTTATTTAGAATGGAAAATGTATATGAAGTATTAGGAAATATTTTAAATGGGTTTTTTCAAGTAATGTTTTTTTGTTTTTTAATTCTTTTATCAAAAGGATTTGGAATTCTTTATTATAGTTTAACTATTGGAAATGCTCAAAATATGTACCTTTTATTGATTATTACTTATATTTTTATAAGTACTGATCCTATTTTTGAATTATTTTCTTTTAAAATTTCTATTTTCTCCTTTAGAGAAGTAAAAAGATTATTTGTCAATTTATATGTTTCAATATATTGTATAAGAAATATAAATAAATGTAAAAAATTTCTTCATAGTTATTTAGTTTATTCAATTTCTTTTAATAGAAATTATATATTTTTAGTAATGGAGAAATTAATATTTTTTACTTGCCTTAATGGAATTATAATTATGTATTTAATTTTTTATATTTTCTCTCTTTTAATTTTTAAAAAATATGAGCAAAGTTCATATTATCTTTTAATACAAAATTCAAATGAGGAAAATATATATTGTTTTTATTTAGATTTAACAATATTTTTTTTTGTTTTTGATAAAAATAAATTTGTTGGAATAAGAAATATAGAAGATTTAAACTTAATAAAAAATTGGGGAATTTTAAAATGTAATTTAAATCAAATTCAACATCCTATTTTCAGTATTAAAATGAGTAATAAAAATAAAACTCCTTTAATAATAATTAATCCATTTAATAATATAAATAAAAGTAATGAACATTTAATTAATAATTTAAAATTAGGAAAAATTTCCTTTGATTAATTTATTTAATTAATTAATATATAATTATTTCAACAACTTATCAAAAATTTGAATAAGATTATTTTTACCTTTAATTTTATTTTTAACTTTACTTTTAATCATTCTTTTACTAATACCACCTTGAATAATTCCACTAATAAATTTTTCAGCTTGCCATCCACTTAAACTATTAATATTTAAATCTAATTCTTTAATTAAAATATCTATAATATAATCAATATATAATTCAGCATCATATTTATTAATTTTTAAAAAAAGTCCAGTTAAACATTCAAAAATACTTTTTTTATTAATATTACTTAATCCTATATTATAATTTTTACATAAATAATCTATTTCACACATTAATAAATCTTCTGGTTTAAATTCTTTATTAACAAAACATTCTTTTACATTTGATAATTCTTTTATTATATGAGTAATTCCATCTTTAAAATCACTCATATCAACTTCTCTAATAAAACCAAAATCTTGTTTTTGAGTAATATAAGGAAATATTTCTTTTCTTAATTCATTTAATAATTCTTCAATTTTATTATTATCATTAATATATTTAATACAATTAATATAAAATTTCTCATAATCTAAATTTAATTTTCCTCCTTTTTCCAAATAAATTTTCAAAGAAAAAGCAGAAGCATCTCTAACTTCTAAAATATTATCAAAACAATGTAATTTAATAATTTTACAAATATCATCTATTAATTCATTATTATTAGAAATAAATTCATAAATATTAAAAAATACATAACTTAAAGAAATTAAACCACTTTCTCTAACATTCCAAGAAGTATCATGACAACAAAATAAAATTCCATTAATCATTTCATTATAATTATTTTTAACAATATCTTTATGAATAGTATCATCATAAACTCTAATAATTAATTCTTGAATACATCTACATGCAGCTTCTTTTTCAACTTGACCAATTGATCTTAAATCATTTAAATATACTTTTAAAAAATTTTCATATTTTGATTTTATAATATTTATTCCATCTAATTCTACTATTGTTTTCCATAATTGCATTGAATTTTTTTTTACTCCATCAACTTGTAAATATCTATTTAAACATATTAAAGGTAATGTTTTATCCATAAAAATTTGTTCATTTCTTAATGAATGAAATTCATTAAATCCAATTAAAAAATTTAATATCCAAAATCTTAATCTTGGACTTGTAAAAGATAAATGAAGTGCTGTTTTTTTTAACATTATTTCAGAAAATGAAGATATGTTTTCTTTAATGTAATCAACATAAAATGGCATTTTTAAATAATACGTAAAAATTTCATAAATTAAAAATAAAAGTATAATAACTTTATCATTATTATCATCATTTAATATATCTAATAATTTTTTAGAATATTCAATTAAAGTATTTTGACATTTTTCAAAATTTCCTTTTTCAATTGGCATTCTTTTAATAATTTCAATTAAAATATTTTTACTTGTATCTAAAGTAAGATGTTGTGGCTTTGATGCATTATCATCAATTTTATGAATTTGATGTATTTGATTATCTCCAGTAAATTTATTTTTAAAATTTTCAATTGTTTCTTGTGTACCAATTAAAATTTCTTTATAACAAGTATCAATTATATTATTTAAATTATCTTCTAATTTAGTATAAAGCATATAAGAAGTAAAATTACCTATTGAATTAGTAATACAAGTTCTTATTCTAAAATCATTATAAATAAATAATACTGGAAATAATTTTGTATATTCATTTATTAAATTATTTAATATTGGAAGTGGTTTATTTACTTCAGGAAAAACTGTTGAAAATGTTATTAAACGTTTCATTAAAATTGATGATATTGTTAATGATGCTGCTATTGAATTTATATATTGTGATTGTTTATTTGGATTTTCATTTTTATTTTCTAGATTTTCATTTTGTTCTTTATTATCTTTTTCTGTTAATAACAATATTATTTCTTGTTCTAATTGAGGAATGTTAATTATGTCATTTAATATATTTTGATGAGTTAAATAAAAGTTATCTAATATTGAAAAAACTTCTTCTTTTTGTGGAATTGTTGATTCTTCATTTTGTAAAATTAGAATTTTTTCATGGAATTTTTCAAAGAAATTTGCATTTGTTAATTGTTCTTTATTTTCTATTATTTTTTGTTCTGCAAATAATTTATCAACTGATTCTTCATTTTCTTTTATATTTTCATCAATTAAATCTTTATTATATGATACTTCAATTTTGTCTTTTGAATTAATTTCATTTAACCAATTTTTAACAATTTGTTTATTTGATTCACCTATATTTTCTGTTTTACTCTCAGAAAATTTTTTATTTACTTTTTCTAAAAATGCACTTAATTCTTCTTTAGAATATTCTTTTTTATTTTTATTTTCCATTTATAAAAATAATTCAATATATTATAAAATAAATATAAAAAAATGAAAAATAAAAATTAATTTAATAAATAAATAAAATATTATTTCAAATATTATTAATGATATAAATTCTTTAAGAAAAATTCATCAACAATTTTATTAGCCATATTTCTTTTAGAATCTCTAATAGGATTTTCAATTTTACCTAATTTAGAACGTTCACTTTTATTATTAAAATGAATATTTTTTTCAAGTTCAATTTTATTTTCAAAAGTATTTTGTTTATTATATAAATCACTTTCATCTTTATTTATTTGATTAAGTAATAAAGATAATTGATTGTCACTTTTAATCATTTTTTTCGAAGTAATATCATTTAAACTTTTATTTGGACTTGTTGTTTGTTTTGTTTTATTTATACTTTTCATTTTATTATTTTTTGTTAAAGAAATTAATTTTTGTTTTGAATTTTTTTTATTACTATTATTATTAGAATAATTTTTAACTACTAATTTATCATAATTAATTTTATGTTCCTTTATTTTATTTTTCTTTTTAGCATCTTGATACATTTTATTAGCATATTCAATAATATTTTTCATTGGTTTTTTTTTAATTTGACACATTTTAATTTCATTTTCTTCTTTCACTTTTTTTTCTTCTTCTTTTTTAATCATTTCTAACTTTATTTTATCATCATGTTGTTTTTGATAGTTTTTAAATCTTTCATTATAAATATTTTCCCATTGTTCTTGTTTATACTTTTTAATTGGTTTCTCATCTTCTTTTTCTTCTAATTTCTTTTTTAATATTAATAAATTTTCCTGAGCTTCTAATCTTCTATTTGCATCTTCTATTAATCTATTAAAACCTTTTATTCTTTTATTTTCATCCATTTTATTTTTTGTTTTTTCTATTATATCATTTAATTTCTTTCCTTGAGTTTGTCTTTTCATTACATCAAATATCATTCTATTCATAAAATTATCATTCTTATTTGGTTGGAATTTTGAACTTTCTTTTACAAAATCCAATTTTAATTGCTCTGCATCTGATATGTTATTATTTGTTATTGTATTTTTTGAAACATTAAATACTTTTGTATATAGATTTTCTAAATTAGATGCAATTTCTGATGTTTCATATATAGGAATATCTTTGTTTTTATTTGTTTTATTTGTTATTTGAGTTTCTTCTTTTTTTATATTATTTAATTGATTTATATTATTATTATTATTGTTATTATTATTATTATTGTTATTATTATTATTGTTATTATTATTATTATTATTGTTATTATTATTATTATTGTTATTATTATTATTGTTATTACTATTTATTTGTTCATTAGTATTTGCATTATTAATATTATTATTGTCATTATTATTATTATAATTATGAATTTTTGTATATGGACTTGGAATTGGATTTGGATTTACTTTTGGTATTAGAATTTTTTCTTTGTTCATTGAAATTTGTTCTTGTTCATTTATTACTAAATGTTCTATTTGAGGTTCATCATCATCTAATAATTCTTCTGTTAAATTTATTTTATTTTCTTTTATATTTGAATTTTCTGGTAAAATATTTGATTCTTTGATTTGTTCTTCTGTTTGAACAATATTTTTCTCTTCTAAATCAGAATTTATATTTTCATTGTTACTTCCTTCATTTTTAATTATATTATTTTCATATCCTTCTTCTTTATTCTCATTTTCATCTAATTCATTTTTATTTTCTTCTTTCTTATTTTCTTTTTCAGAATTTGAATTATTTAATATATCACTTTTAAAGTTTATATTAATTTCATCTTCCTCCTTTTGTTCATTTTTTTCAAAATTACTTATATTATTCTTCATCTCTTCACTCATTTTATTAAAAAAAAAATAATAAAAACCAAAAAAAATAAAAATAAAAAAGCCAAAAAACAACATAAAAAAAAAATTTAAATTAAAAAAAAAAAATTAAATAAATAAACTCAAATGCAAAACCAAGAATCCCAAGATAAAAAAACAGAAGATCAAGACAATCAAAAAAAGAAAACCCAAAAACAAGAAGTATTAATAAATACAATAAAAGCAGATGGTGGTGCATATAAAGGTTGTCCAAAAAACGATTATTGTCTTCATTTTGTAGAAACAGGAGAACGTCCTCAAAACTTTATTCGTGACTACGAAGAAGAAAAGCGTTTTTTAGACTATCCAAAATTAAATGAATTAATAAAATTAAAAAATGAAGTATTACAAAAAAGAGCAACACCATCAATGTGGATACAATGTGATTTAAAAACATTTGATTTATCAGTTTTAGGTAAATTTGATGTTATTTTAATAGATCCTCCCTTACCAGAATATTATAGAAGAGCTAAAAATTTAGGTGTTGATTTAACTCCTTTTATTCCATGGACTTTTGAAGAAATACAAAATTTAAGAGTTGATTTATTAGCTGATACTTGTTGCTTTCTTTTTCTTTGGGTTGGTGCTGGTGAAGGTTTAGATAAAGGAAGACAATTATTAAAAAATTGGACTTTTAGAAGATGTGAAGATATTGTTTGGATTAAAACTAATAAAAGAAATTTTTCTAAGAAATCATATGAAGATTGTGATAATAGTTTATTACAACATACTAAAGAACATTGTTTAGTTGGTATTAAAGGTGCTGTTAAAAGAGGTGTTGATGGTCATTTTATTCATGCTAATATTGATACTGATGTTATTGTAAGTGAAGAACCACCACAAGGTTCTACTGAAAAACCAGAAGAATTATATAGAATTATTGAAAGATTTTGTATGGGAAGAAAAAGAATTGAATTATTTGGTGAAGATAGAAATAAAAGAGCAGGTTGGTTAACTTTAGGTAATAATTTGTCTAATTCAAATTTTAATTATGAAAGATATAATAATTTCTTTAAAGGTGATTTATATTATCCTGATGTTCAAGGTTATGAAGGTGGAAGATATGTTGGTTGTACTCCTGAAATTGAAAATTTGAGACCGAGATCACCAACTAAAGTACAGAATATTCAACCTATTATTCCTCATATGAATATTAATAATATTAATAATCAAATTCCTAATATTCCTATGATGGTTCCTTTTCCAAATATGATGAATATGGGAAATTTATATCCTATTCAAGGTATACCTGGACAAACACATATTGATATGTGGAATGGACAAGGAGGAATGAATAATAGTAATAGTAATTTAATTAATAATAATGGGATTTTAAATAATAATCCTAATATTAAATAAATTTTTATTTTTTTTTTTATTCTTTTAAATTATTTTTTTTAATTTTTTTTATATTTTAGTTTTTTATTTATTTTGTCTTAAATTGAGGGAGTAAAAAGTAAATTTAATTTTTATTAAAATTTTTTTTGTTATTTTTAAAAATATTTTTATTGATTATTTGATATATAAATCTTATTTTAAAAAAGGAAAAAATGTTTTAAAAAAATATTTAATAATGATTAATATGCAATATATTCACTAATTTTAATTTTGTTTTTAATAATCTAAAAAAAGTAATCTTTAAAGTTTTATAAAAAATCAAAAAAACAAATTCTCAGAAAATTGATTTTACCCTTTCAATTACTAATTTTGAAAATTAATATATAGATATAATTATTAATTAAATATTTTAAATATTAAATATTAAACTTAAAAATAATTTTAAATTTTTAAAATTTATATTTAATAATTATATAGAATTATGTATTATTATTCAGTCATAACAGAATCATTAATAGATGATACATTAATTGTATCTCTTGTATTAATTTCATTATTTTCAGAGGGAATATCTGTCATAGCATTATTTGAAATTAAAATTATTTTCTTCTCTTCAGAAAAGAAACAACTTTCAATAAATCTTAAAGTATAAAGCCAAATTAAATAAATCATAGTAAATAAATTAATCCATTTCATAAATGTACAATTTAATAAAATACTATGTAAAATATTAATTTGTTCTTCATTTTTTGGAGTTGAAATATCTTTAACAATTTTTTTTAATTCAAAAACTATTTCAAAAGAATAAAAAAATCCAAATCCAAGTGCAATTCCTTTAATAAAAAATAAAGAAAAAAATTCAATAAATAAATTACTTATTTCATTTTCTTTCATTGCTTTAATTCTTATATTTTCACTATTTTGATCTGTTTCATTTTCATTAAAAATACATTTACTTAAAAACAAAAAACCAAAAATATAGATTATATCATATGAAAAAGCAGTATAATGTAATTTTAAATTTGAAGTAATTAATACATCTGATAAATATTCAAATTCTCTATGTGATTCTGGATTTGTAATTTCATATAATTTAATTGTTTTTTTTTTTAAGAAATATGCTAATGCAAGATTAATTATTGTTAAAATAAATGATATAAATGTAAAAAATAAATATACTCCTTTCATAGTTTAATAAATAAATATTTTATTTTAAAAATAATATTAATTAATTTTTAATTTGAATATTTTTTAATTAACTATAAAAATATATTAATTATTAGATTTATGAATTTTCTATTTTTCTGTTCATTTTAAAATATATGTCTGAATAATTTATATTAAATTGATTGTAATATTTATATTAAATGTTATTTTTTAATATTTTTAATTATTTAAACTTTAATGGATTAATTTAAAATTTAATTTTTTAATTTAATTACATGAAATAATTAAGAATTTCTTTTTCAAATTATAAAAATGAATAAAGAAAAAGATAAAAGAATACAAGAAGCATTAATAGATTTATATTTATTATTAAAACCAAGAAAAGAAAATGATGAAGTAATAACAAAATTATTAATTTAATTAGCTAGATTCTTCTAATTATTTAAATTCAAATAATGAAAAATTAAAAAAAACAGATCCAATAACATTAATTGGATATATTAAATCATCAATTGATACAATAATTGAAATATTAGTAGATGAAAAATTAGTAGAATATGAAAAACAAAAAGAAAATGAACCTCAAGAATATGAATCAGTTTTAATAAAATATGAACGTGATATAAGAGGTCATATTAAAACTGAACATCAATTAAAATTATATGCTGAAAGTTTACAAAATGAAATTGAAGATTTAGAAAAAGAAAATAAGATTTTATTAAATAAATTAAATAATTTGAAAAATAATGGAATATTAGATGATAGTAAATATGAAAGTGAAATGAAAAATAGTAAATCAAGAATAATAAATGATGAAAATGAAGAAGTAAATAAATTAAAATTAGAACTTAAAAATACTTTAACAATATTAAAATCATATGAAGAACAAAATTTAAAATTATCAAATGGAGAAAAAAAATTAAAAACTTTATATATAAAAAAAGAAAAACGATTTTTAGAGAATGAAAAAAAATTAAAAGATGAAATTAAATCATTAAATAAAAAGATAATATATTATGAAGAGAAATTAAAAAAAGTATCAAATTTAGGAAATATTAGTATGAATAATAATACAACAAATATAATAAAACCATCATCATCATCAACAACATTTAAAGATGAATTAAATTCAAATGCTTATTCAAGTGGAAGATCTGCAAATCATTCTAATAGAAAAAATTCAACTTCTTCTTTAAGTGCTTCTTCTTCTATTGATAAAATTGAAAGATATTTAAGAAATAAAATTAGAAGTAAAAATTCTAATTTAAATCCTAATCAAAATATTGTTAATAATATGAAAAAAGGTAAAAGTAAAAATAATAATATTTTATTCTCAAAGAAAAGTGATGAGTTTTTGACTAAATTATTAATGAATGAAACTAATATTAATTCTTCAGGTCAAAAAAAGAAATTTCATAATAGACATAAATCATTAGAAAATAATAATAAATTATTAAGAAATAAACACTCTTCAATATTTAAAGATATTATAAATAGTAGTGTAAATAATTCTAAATTAAATACAAATAGAAGTGGAAATAATAATTCTCAAAAAAATAGTAATAATTCAAGTTTAAAAAGTATAAACAATTCTAAAAATGAACATATTGAAATGATTAATAATATTAATATTTATACTAATACTCTAAAACAAGATAATCATAATGTTTATTATAAATCTAACATTGCAAATTCAATTAATAATTCTAGTACCAATAAAAATATAGTTAATCACATTTATAATAATAATAAAAATAATAATAATAATAGAAATAATCAGGAGAGTTTAAAATCTGTCAATTCAACCAATCTTTTTTAATATAAGTTTTTTAAATAAATTTTTAATCTCACTAATTTTTTTATTAAAAATATCAAATAGATAAAAAAAATTAATTTATAATACAATATAATTGTTTTAATTTTCATTTTTAATTGTATTAGATAATACAGATTTAGAACCTTTATTTTGACTTATTTTCTTTGGTTTATTTTTTTCAAAATTTTTAATTTTTTTAACTGCTCTTTTTACAATATTTGAACTATTAGTATTACTACTTATTTGTTTATTACTTTTTCTATTTGAAGAACTACTCCTTGTTCGAGAATTAATCACAGGATTATTTATTTTTTGTAAAGTATTATTTAAATTAATATTATTAATACTCCTTGCTAAAATATTACTTTTATTTATAGAAGAATATTTTTTATTATTACTATTATTTTCATTTATTTTATGATTATTATTTTTTACTAATTTTCCTTTATTAACTCCAAATGAATTAGTTAAAGAATCTCTTCCTATTTTTGGAATTAATTTTGTATATTCTGATGATGTTGCAGATGATATTATTTTCTTATGATAATTTCTTTTTAAAATATTATTATTTAAATTACCTTGTGAATTTATTTTTGTTTTTTTTTTAATTTTCATTTGATTTGAATTTGATTTATTTATTCTTTCTGTGTGAATATTATCACCATTATTAAATAAACCATCTTTTTGAATTATAGCTTTTAAATTTTTATTTAAATTTTGAATATTTTTTTTATATCTTGTCATTGAATTTTGTTTTATATTTTTATTTAAAGACCCATTACTTGGAGATTTACTTTTTGAATGTGATTTTGATTTACTTTTTGATAATGTTGAATTACTTTTTATATTTGTATTTATACTAATATGAAGTGATGGAATATGTTTTAATAATAAAGTATAATTATTATTTAATGCTGGATTAATATTATTTGAAATATTATGTATAATATTTTTATTTATTGGTTTTTGAAGTTTAATATTTGTAAATTTTAATTGTGATTTTATATTTTGAATATTTGGTGTATATTTATTTTTATTTTTATTTCCTGATAAGTTTTGTTTATTTGGAGATAATTTTTTTATATTATTATTTATATTCTTATTATTTTGAGTTTTTGGAGCTGATTGACTTTCTTGTTTTGTTTGAACATTAAAACTTTTTTGTTTAGAAGAATAATTTTCTATTACAGATTTTAATCTTTTTGTTTCATTCAATATTTTTTTACTATTATTTATTTTTGTTTTATGAATTCGTTCGGTTAATATTTCTTTACTCTTACTTTTACTTTTACTTTTACTTTTACTTTTGCTTTTATTTTTTTCATTTATTATTTTATTTGTAAATTTCATTATATTCATATCTTTTACAACATTACAAAAATTTAATTTTTTCATTATTTTATTAATATTATTATTAGCTTGTTGATTATTTTTCTTAATATTTAATTTTTGAATTATTTTATCTTTAGAATTTTTTTTTGAAGGAATATTTTCATTTATTTTCTTTTTCATTTTATTATGATATTTAATATTAACGTTTTTATTTTTTCTAAATGGACTATTTTTATAAGAATAATCAATTTTTACATTATTACTATTAATAAATTCATAACTATTGTTTTTATTTGTTGAAATTGATTCATTATCTTTAGTAAATGATTCAGTTTCATTTAAATATATTTTATCAATTAATTTTACTAAACTAATATCTCCTTTTAATATAGTTGAAGAAGTTTCTGACATTATAGAATTTATAACTGAAGAAGAAAATATAATATTTCTTCTTGTTGAATTATTATTATTTTTTTTATTTTCTTTTTCATCATTTTCATTTATATTATCTAACATTTTTTGTTTTTTTTTTATATTTTTGAAAATATATTTTGCTTCTGGTAGAGGAACATAATTAGGGAAAATTTTACTATTTTCTTCATAAAATTCACAATAGCATTTAATTTTTGTTTTACATTCTGATAAATGATAAAATCTTTTTAAAAATTCTTTTGGGTCTGTATAAAGTAACATTTCTTTATATTGAGATAATAATTTAAATTGATCTTGAAAAATGATTTTTGTTATTAAATTCCTTTTATAATCTTGAGGAGTTGTTAAATATTTTATGTATAAATTTTTTTCTATAAGTTCATATAATTCATTAATATAACCTTGTTTAGAATTCATTAAATTTAAAATTTAAAGTATTTATATTCGATTATTCAATCAAAAAATAAAAATAAATAAAATAAATTAATAATTACATTTATAAAAATTGTTTAAACGTTAATAATATTTATTTTATTTTGAAAAAATAAAACTATTGAATCATATTTTAGTAAAAATCATTTTTTTACAGTCTAAAGAATACAATTTTAATTACCAAATTATTACCTTATATACAAAAAATCCTAATTCTAAAAAATTAAAATATATTAAACAAAAACAAATCATAATAAATATATACAATATCTTTTATTATCATATTTACATAATAGTATATTTTTAATTCTTTTCATAGAAAATTTTAGTAAATTCTAAAAAATCCATTTTACTTCTTTTCCCTTTAAATATTTTTTTTAATGCTTCAATATCAATAGTAATATTATTTTGAATTAAAGCTTTAATAACACTATCAAGAGTAATAAATCCAGAATTATCAATATCAAAATATTGAAAAGCTGAACTTAATCTTTCTTTAATTACAAATTTAATAGAAGATAAAGTTGCAGCAATAAATTCAGAATAATTTACTTTTCCATCATTATGAAAATCTAATGAATTAAAAATTCTTTTTAACTCATCTTCATTTGTATTTATATTTAAATCTTTAAAAATTTTTCTTATTTCTTCATATTCAATTTCTCCAGAATTATTTTTATCAATTAAAGAAAATGCTTTTTTTAATTTATTAATTTCAGAATCATTTGATATTTTAGCAAAATAATATAAAATTTCCTTTTGTAAAATATTATGAGATTGAAAATTCTTTAAAGCTTTAATAATATCATAACTAATAATTAAATTATCATTTTTTTTAGAAGAAAATAATTTAAACCAATCACAATTTAAAGCATCTTCAATAGAAATTCTTTTATTAATATCTTTAATAAGAGATTTCTTAATTAAATTTTTAAGTTGATAAGAACAATTTTGTTCATCTAATTTTTGTATATTATAATTACCTTCATAAATCATTTTAAAAATTTCATTTTTATTTCTTCCATTAAAAGGATAACTTCCAGTAACAATCATATATAAAATAACTCCAATTGACCACATATCACTTTTAAAATAATATTTACCTTCTAACATTTCTGGTGACATATAATAAGGAGTTCCAACAGAATATTTTTCTCTTTTTGAATTAAAATTAGTAGATAAACCAAAATCAATTAATTTTAATGATGAATATTCACCTTTATTAGAAAATAAAATATTTTCTGGTTTAATATCTCTATGAATAATTCCATTATGATGAAGAAATAAAATAGCTTTCATTAAATATAACATTATTTCATTTATATCTTTTTCACTAAAGTTAATTTTTTGTTTATTTGATAACATTTTAAATAAATTATCTCCTGGAATATATTCCATTATAATATGTAAGTATAAATCATCTTCATATGTTTCAAAATATTTTACTATGTTTGGATGGTCTAATGAACGTAATATTTCTATTTCTTTTAATGCATTTGTTATTGAGTAAATATTAAAAATGTTTTTTTTTATTGTTTTTATTGCATATTTCATTGACTGAATTTTTCGATCTCTATATAATCTTACTTTACCAAAGGAACCATTTCCTATTTTTGATATAAATTCATATTTTTTTGTGTAGTCTCCTTGTTTTGAATATCTATCGAAATATATTGAAGTGTTTATTCGAGATATTGATGTGATGGTTTTATTTAAGTCAATTATTGAGTTTGATGAACTACATCCACACATTTTTTTTTTTATATTATTTTTTTGTTTAATGAAAATTTGAGTATAATAATTTAAGTTAATATCTTTTTAATATATAGAAGAAAATTATTTTTTTATGATAATTTGAATTTGTATATTTAATATTTAAAATAAATAATAAAATTAAAAATTAATTTTCAAATTAAAAAACAAAAAATCAAATATTTTAAAAAAAATAAAAAACATTCCAAAAAATTTTCCACTTAATTTAAAAACCAAAAAAAAAAAAACATAAAACAACTAAACCTAATTTTCATCTTCTTTCAACAACCTAATAATCTCATCTTTTTTTTCAGGTTCAATATATTCAGGAAATTCAATATCAAACTTAATAAACAAATCTCCTTTTTTAACACTTAAATCTCTAATATCAGTATCTTTCTTATAAACAGGCATTCCTTCACCTTTAACAATTTTAACAGTTTGAGGAGAAATAATTTCATCCATAGTAATAGCAATTTTCCTATTATCAAGTGTAGTAATTTTAACAGGTTCACTATTTAAAGCTTGAGCAAGAGTAATTTTTTGAATATAAATTAAATCATCTTTATTAACTCTTCTAAAATGTTCATCTTTTTTTTCTTTAATAGAAACAATTAAATCTGAATTTTTCATTCCAGGAGCTTCATTTCCCATTCCTTTAAATTCAATAACAGTATTTTTATCATAACCTTTGAAAATTTCAACATCAATAGAAACTTCTTTATTTTGAGTTGTTCTTTGATCATATCCTAAAACATTTTTATTATATTTAACAGTTTTAACACAACCATTATATAATTCTTGAAGTGTACATTCTAAATCAATTTTAATTGGTGGTAAATCTTCTTTTGGTGGTTGTTTTTGACCACCATATGCAGAACCAAATGCACTTCCAAATTCATCATTCATTTTCTCACCATCTCTAACTAAAGCAAATGGATTTGAAGTTCCCATAAATTTTTCGAAAATTTCATGGGCATTTCCTAAGAATTTGTAACCTCCTTTTAAATTACCTTTTTTATCTATTATTCCATTGTATAAACCATCTTTACCATATATGTCATATATTCCTTTTTTATTTGGATCACTTAATACTTCGTATGCTTCTGCTAATTGCTGGAATTTAAATTCACTTACTGCTGAATTTTCAGGGGATGCTAATTTTGGATGATATTTTAGAGAAAGTCTACGATATGATTCACTTATTTCTTCTTGGGAACATGTACGAGGAAGTTCTAAAATTTCATAGTAGTTATCACTGTGTTTTATTGACATTTTTTTTTAGGTTATGTTTTAAATTAATTATATTTTATTTAGGTTTTAATTTATTTTTTTTTTTTATTTATTATGAAATGTTTAATTAGTTTTTTTTTATTTAGAGATTTTTATAATATTTCAATTTATGAAAACTAATTAATACAAATATATAAAAAAAAATATAATTATTTGGAAAATTTATCAAAAGACTAAATGATACCTAATCCTAAACCAAATAAACCACCTTTTTTCTTTTTATTTCTTCTTGCTTTCATTTCTCTTTCTTCTCTTTGTAATTTTTCAACCATTAATTTCCACTCCTGACCTAAATTTTCATATAATTGAGCTTCTTCATCATCAGAAGATAAATAAAAAGATCTAAATAACCAAATTAAATCTTCTCTATATCTACCATCACTTGGAATAGGATTATCAACTGGTCTAATCCAATTAGGAATAATCTTATCAATATCCCAATAAACCTTATCTCCAAATTTCATTTCTTTTACCCAAGAACCTTCACAAGTTTCTAAAACATTATATTTATCAGGTTTAAAATAATAACCCCAATATTGTTCTTTATCATAATCCATTTTATAATTTTCTTCATATTCCATTTCAAAAATATAACCTTTAAAATTACAAATATGATATGAATCAAGTCCTAATTGAATAATACCTTTTAATTTATTTTTCTTATCAACGAAAATTAAACAATCTTTATAATAACAACCTCTCCCACTTTGAGTAATAACATTTATCATTTTTGCAGTTGGGAATATATAAGTAATCTTTTCATTTAATTTAGGATATTCAACATTAACATAACCTTTAGTTAAAACAGATAAATTCATTCCTAATTTTTCAACTCTAGTAGATAAATCAACAAAACCATGTAATTTTAATTCAGAATTAATAATATAAAATCTACTAGTAGTAGGATAATTAGAAGTTTGTTCACAATAAACTTTAGTATGATATTCATCATTTTCAAATTCACCTTCAAAAGTTTCACAAATTAAAGGATTAAAAGGTTTTAATTGTTTAGTAGTTAAATATAAACCACTAATAGCAAGTGTCATAATATTTTTCATTCTTTCAATAGGACTCATATCCTTATTATAAGTAGGAGTTAAAAAAGTTGGTAAAGTTGACCAATATTCAGGAACTCTTTGTAAAACACTTTTTGGTTCAAATAATCTTATTTTCAAAGATACTTTTTTCCCAGTTGCTAAAATTAAAAGAGATGCTAAAAAATCTTTAATAATTCCCCCAAATTTTTTACATATGAAAGGATCTACTAAAACTAATCCTTTTCTATCATCTATTTCTAATCCATATAAAACTCCTTCTTTTGTTAAATCTGGTTTTTTTTGATATTCTCCTTTTGATAATATTGTTGGTGCTGGACATGTTAATAAACCATTTGCATTAAAACCCCACTTTTTATGTCCTGTACAAAATGAATATGGTTGAAAATCATTTTCACTATATATAAAGTTTATATTGTATTTTTCTATTAATGATTGATTTGGTGTTAAGGCTTTTATGTAATTTCCCATAAATGGTTCATATTCTGGTTTAGGTTCTTTTTCATCTTGATTTTTATCCATTTAATTTTTAATGACAAGTTTAAATAATTTTTATTGTCTTTTTTAAATATATAATTTTTTTTTGAGTTATTTTTTTAAAAAAAAATTTGTTTTTTAAATTTATTATATATTTATTATGTTTATAGATATAAAGTTTTTAAATTTTTATCAATAAATACTTATATTAATTATTAAAATTTTAAATTATTTAAATTACATTGATTATTTACTTTTATTTTATTAAAGATCATAATAAATATAAGCATATACATTTATAAATACTTATTGTAAGATAAAGACTCTTATTAAAAAATAAATAAATTTTGTAATTATATTTCCTAAAATTTTGTTTTAAAAACAAATAATTAATTTTTCACATTTAAATAGTCTTTATTTACGTTAAATTAATCTCTGATTAATTTTAAAATTTTTTTTTTATCTTTAATCAAATTATTATTTTGAATATTTGAAAAGATTTTATTTTTTAATTGAATAAAATCTTCATAAGACATTTTTTCGTCATTATCATTTTTATTACTATTATTTTCATCTTCTTTTTGTTTTGTATTTTCAAAAAATTCATCATTTATTTTATTAATTAATTCCAAGCAATTTTCAATAACATAAGTTCCAAATTTATTTTTAATCATTTCATTAAAATTACCTTCATCAAGGAAAATTTTTTCAATAACATAGCAAAATTTTTTAAAATTATTTTTACTTAAATAATCAATAACAAAATCAACAACATTAGAAGAAAATTTAGAAACTGAAAAAACAACAATATGTTCAACTAACTTATTAATTAATTTTTTACAATAAGTCTCTCCATATTTTTTAATAATTTCCTGAATACCAAAATTACCAAATTGATTAAAAGTTAATTTATTAGTTTCAACTTCAAAAATAGAAATAATACTCATAATATAAAATTCACTAGAAGACATATTAATAAATTCTTTAACAATACAAATACCATTTGGATCTAAACATAATTCCATTAAATTACTAATAATAAAATCATTAATATATTCTCTATCACTTTCTTTAATTGCTTTTATTACTTTTTGAATTACATGAGATGAATTTGGTCCAGTTGATAATGAAAATAAATGATTTTCAATACATTCTTTTATTATATTTTCTTCTTCAAATGAATTTTGAAGAAGAATTAAACATTGAAGTGAATGATTTCCACAAATATCATTTGCAATTTTTAAAAAATTTGGTTTTATATATTTATAAAGTAATAATCTATGTTTCAGAGAACAGTAAGGAAAAAATTTTTGTAAAAAATAATTTCCATAATAATCACATATTATATTTTGAATTTGCATACATATTATTAATATTATTATATCTATTTCTTTTTGAATTGGAGGATTATTTGATAATATTTTTTGTAAGTGACGAGAACCTTTATGAGTTTTTATTATTTGTAAAAATAAATTACTTCCTATTTTTTCTATTAAGTTATATAAATGTGATTGACCAGATGTATTATTTTCATTTAATTGAAATTGAGAAAATATATTATCAATTTGATTATCACTTAAAGTTGAATTTGTATTATTTATTTCTTTATTATTTGGAGAATCAAATATTTCTTCTTTTGATATTATTTTATTTTGAACTGGAATTTGTGTTGAACTTCCACGATGAACAAAATTATTTTTTGGCATTTGAAATGTAATATTCATTTGTGATACATTTTTAGATGAACTACTATGTGCAATTGGAATTAATGGTCTGAAATTTTGATTATTTATATTTTGTTGAATTTGATTTGGCCACATCATATAAAAATTATTATTTTGAAAATTTTTTATATTTTGTTGTGGATAATTATCATTAAAATTTGATATAAATCTTTCATTTGAATTATTATTATAATAAAATAATGAATTATTTGAACCATTATTTTTAAAATTAATATTATTATTATGAATATTATTATTAAATATTAAAAGTTCATTTGATGAAAGGTAATTTTGTCTCATTTTAGGATAATTATTTATTTTATTCATATAATTCATATAATTTGGATTTAAATTTTGAAAATATAATTGTCTATTATTTAAATTATTTATTGTAAATCTTTCATCTGAATCTGCTAAATTTAAATTATCACATTTTAAATTATTTGAAGAAATAGATACTTTTGGAGCTTTTGGTTTTTTTTTTTGTACACCTATTTCTTCAAGAATATCACTTGGAAGTAAATCTGATATTATTGAATGGGAACTACTACTATTAACTGATGTAACTTGTTCTTCATTATTTTCCATTTAATAATCTTTAAAAAATAAAATTTTATAATTTTTTATATTTTAGTATTTTTAATATTATTATTAGGAATTATTTTTTACTTTTTTCCAAAAAAAACAAAGATTTAATTTTTTAATAAAATAATTTATAAAAATTTAAATCTAATATTTAATTCAAAAATATTAAAAATTAAAATAAAAAATAATAAAATAAATAAATAAAATATTCATTTTATTCAATATTCCTTATAAAATTATTTTATATAACCAAATCAATTTGAATTAATAATAATAAAAATATTTATTTTTTATATAAAACTCCAATTTTAAATAAATTTATTGATTGAGTTTCTTATAATTGATAAGTTCCTTCATAACATAAGCAAGAACAGCTTTAGGATCATCTTTATTATCAATTTTTCCACTAATCCCTAAAATATCAGAACATTCTCTAATATAATATTCTAAATCTTCATCATTGCATTTATTAGTAATTTGTGCTAATTTATTTTTCTCATTAGCAAATTGTTCATCTAAATCATATAATTCTAAACTAGGAAGAGGAAAATCTTTAATAATAGGATCAAAGACTGCTAATTGTAAAGGAGGTAATGGTGTTTCAAATTGTGGTGGAATAATTGATAATATTTCATGTTTAACATTTAATTTATCATATAATTCAATTGCTTCTGGAACTAAATTATTATCAATTTTAAATAAACTCATATCATATAAATCATTAAAATTTCTAGGAGGTTCTTTCGCTTCTTCTAAACAAGATTTAACTTTTTCACTTAAAGAAATTATATTTGGAATATATGTATAATTATTTATAGAAACTTCCTTTGATGGTGTTGTTACAGCAGGATTAGTTAAACCTAATAACCACCGTAATAAACCATCAATCACTTTTCTATTTTCTTCTTTATCAATATAATCATTATCAATAAATTTAACTGAACCAATTAAACAAAGTTTACCTTTTCCACTTTTTGAATTTGCACAAACACACAAAGGACGATTTAATGGATATGTTATAATTCCACTATTAAATACACAAGCAATATTTTTAACATTTTTATCATAATCAATACTTTGTCCAAATGGATAAATTATTTTTAATAATGAATCATCATCATCATCATCATCATCATTATTTAATAAATCAATTTTTTTTTTTTTATTTATACTTTTAATAGTTCTTAAAAAATCAGGATGAACTTTTAAAGTATCAATATAACATTCTTTAGGATGAAGATATTTATAATATGAAGTTCTTACAACTGAATCAGAGTGAAAATGAATATTATATTCTTTTAAAAAATCATTTAAATTTGTATTATTTTTTGTATCTCCACCTTCACCTTGCATTATAAGTAAATTTCCACCTTCTTCAAAATATTTTTTTAATATTTCTATTTCTTCTGGTGTAAATAATGATTTTGGTTCTCCTATTATGAAAATATTTGCTTGCTTTATTTTTTCAAATTTGAATTCTTTTTTCATTAATGCTGTCTATAAATTTTTAAATAAATGATTTACATTTCCATATTGACTAATTGATGTTTTTATAAATTTTGAAAATTTTGAACCTGAAGTTATTAATTCTTTCTTCGTTCCATTGAATACTATTTTAAATTGTTTTTTCTCCTTTGTGGTATCTGGATTCGACATTTATTTTTAATTTATAAAAATTTAATTATTTAATTAATTTATATATTTTAATTTAATTTATTTATTCAGACATTAATGTATCTATAATTTCTTCTAAATAATAATCATTTTTTATCATTTTTTTAATGTCATCTAACTTTTCTTCTTTATATAAATCAAGTTCTTTCAAATCTTTTATAATCAATTTTAATTTATCCTCAATTTTTATTTTAATTTCCATTGATTCACCATATTGCAAATTATTGACAAAAAATCCTAATAATAATTTATAAACTTTTTCTTTAATTTTATTTTGAATATTAATTTTACAAGTAATAGTTTCTTGTTGATTTTCATTTAATTCAGGGACTTCTATATCTTCACATAATAATTTTGATTTATTTTTAATACATTTTATTTTAGTTTCCTTCGGCCATTTTATTTTACCAATATTTCCAATAATTAATTTTAATTCAATTTTATTTTCATCTAATACTTTATTTAAATCGAAATTCCATTCTTCATTTTGATTTTGTAAAACAAATTTATATTTATTTTTATCATAAATAATTTTATTACTTTCTTTTTTTATTCTTATAAAATCATGATTTAAATCATGAAATTTTTCATTTTGATTATCATCTTCACATTTCTCACATAAATTATAATTATCACATATTGTACATTTATATCTAATTCCAATTATTGGATTCTTTTTACATTTGTCACATTTAATTTTATTATGAATTGTATCACATGAAGTCATGGAAATTTTATTTGGAATAATTTTACTTAGATAAAAATTTTTTTTTTCTTCTTCAATAGTATTTATTTTTTCAATATATGATGAAATCAATTGATTATTTTTTATTATTGTGTTATGTATCAATTTATTTTCTAATACTTTCACTTCTTCCTCTATTATTTTTTTTATTTCTTTACTTAATTCAGATTTTATTAAAATTAATTGATTATGATATTCATTATCTGAATTTAAAAAATTTTTTGAATTATTATTCGGATTTTCTTTTTTTTTTTCCTCTTTTTTTTTTTTTTTCTTCTTCAATATTCTTTTTTTCTTCTTCTTTTTTCTTATTTTCTTCTATTTTCTTATTTTTTTCTTCTTCTATATTCTTTTTTTCTTCTTCTTTTTTCTTATTTTCTTTTTCTTTTTTCTTTTTTTCTTCTTCTTTTTTCTTTTTTTCTTCTTCTTTTTTCTTAATTTCTTCTTCTTTTTTCTTTTTTTCTTCTTCTTTTTTCTTTTTTTCTTCTTCTTTTTTCTTTAGTATTTCTTCTTTTTTTTTTTGTATTTCTTCTTTTTTTTTTTTTAAATCTTCATGTTTTTTATTTATTTCATCTTCCT
>JAJMZS010002989.1:0-78543 GCA_023807205.1 Isotricha prostoma | reverse complement strand
TTCAGAATCAGATAAAATAATATTAATTTTATTTTTTTCACTTTTTCATGGAGTTGATGTAATTTTATTAATATAAGCTCTACTCATCATTTTTATTCTTTTATATGCAATTATAGTTTCATTCAATGATATAAATTGATATTCATCTTTTTTTTATTTTTTAAGATTAACTTGAATTGTGTTTTTTGATGATTTTTTAATTCTATGAGTTCATTAAATGAATTATTATTTTTTTTGAAAATCTAATTAAAGATGAATTAAAATATATAAAATTTTCTGTTAAATTATTTAAAAAACGTAAATTTAAAATAATAAAAAATATATATTAATTTAAAACATATTTAATTTATAATTCATTTAATAAATTTTTTTGTTTCATATAAACTCTCACTAATAAATTCTGAGGATCATTATTTGAGAAATCAATCTCATTAATTTTATTACTTACTATATTTATCAAATCATTAACATAGTCTTTTGGCTCATTTTCATTTAAATATTTTTTAATATTTTGATTATACTCAATTATTATGTTTTCATATTTATCAATGAATTTTGATTTATCTATTAAAGTGTTTTTATTTTTTAAATCTTGCCATATTTTTTCTAATATATTTTCTTCATTTTCTAAATTTGAATGTTCATTATTTATAGAATTGATTAAATCCATTTTTTGTTGGAATTTATTTATCATATCAATAAAATCTTCTAAATTAATAGAATAAGAATATTGCCTTAATATAAAATAAAAGTACATTACTTTGAAATTTAATAAATATTCTAAATTATCATCATTATTTTCATCAAAAAACACAATATTTTCAATACCTTTGGAAAGTTCATCGTTTAGATTATTAAAAAATGAGGCTAACGAAAATTTTTTAGTTTCAAAATTTGATTGAAAATATGGAAAATAATCAATTAAAAATTGTTCATATTTATTTTTTAAAGAAAAAATCTTTTTGTTCAAATTTTTATAATTTTCAATTTCTTTTATGAATGATTCAATAATTTTTTTTTCTTTTTTATTTTTATTTTTCCTTTTTGATTCATTATCTTTTTTATTTAAATTAAAATAACTTTTTTTCTCTTCAAAATTTCTTTGATTATAATATAAATATTTTATACTTTGTTGAATATATAACATGTCCTTATATTGATATTGATTATTTTTTTCATATTCTTCAAAAAAATTTTGAATTTCTTCTATAAAAGTATTAAAATCATATTCTTTTCCAAATAATAAATCTAAAGCTTGTGGAGTATTTGAATATGAAGTATTTATTTTAATATTATATTCTTCAATTATTTTTTTAATAGTTTTATTTTCACAAATTTGATTGTTTAAACTGTAATAACTTTCCTTTATCTCTTTTTCTTTTTCTTCATAAAGGTTTTTTAATTTATTATAAAACAAAGAGTTTATATTTACATTTTTATTATGAATATTATCATTAAGAATAGTCATAAATTCCTTTCTAATTATTTGAAACAAATTTAAGATAATTATTTTCTTCTTTTCTTCTTCTGAATCTTTTTTTTCAATAAATATTAAATCCGATTCATCTAAATCAATAACTTCATTATTTTCATCTTGAAATTGTTTAATTCTTTCTCAATATAATCTTTTGAAATATTTAAACTCTTTTTTATATTTGAAAATAATAATTTTCTCTTATCTTCATTTATATTTTTATTTTGATTCTTTAATAATAATATACTCATCATATTTAAGTAATTATTTGATTTTATTTCACCTATATTATCAAAAAAGTTTTTATATATTTCAAAAGTAATTAAATTAGATGACTTTCTTCTGATCTGTATATCAACTTTACTTAAAAGTTTGTGACATAATTCAAATAATAAATTATTTTCTATTTTTAATATTCCAATATTTATTTTCATAATTAAAATAACTTCTATTAATTTAATTAGATTATTTCTTGTAATAAATAATTGAAAAGCTTCAATATCATGATAAATAAAAGACACATTTAATTTCAAATTCGTTTCAAAAAAACTAATTAATATTTCAACATAATTTTCAGCATTTTGAAATAAAGTTGGATATTTTTTTTGAGATAAATATTTAAATTGGTAAATTGCATTATATTTCCCTTTTTTAATCCTAGATATTAATATTTTAAAGTGATTTTTAAAATCATCTAATGTATGACACAAATGATTTTCTTCTTTATCAATTAGTGAAAGATTAAAACATAATAATTGAGTTGACTGAAATATTTTAAATTTTAATAAATAATTTATTATTTCTTTTAACATGCCATAATTATTTATTATTTCTATAGTAGAGGTATTTTTTTCTTCAATTAAATTTTCATAATCATTTTTAAATAATTCAGCAAGTTTTTTTAGTGAATAATTTTCATTAGATTTTGTATTTAAATTAGGAATATCTATTTTTATTTCCTCAATTTTTTCAGCTAACATATTATTTTTTATATGAAAATGAGATATATTACATTCTTCACATAAATTTATTTGACAAAAAATGCAATACTTTAAAATTTTTTTTTGATGTTTTAAACAATAAAATTGAAGTTCAAATAAATCAATTATATTATGATATCCTCCATGTGTTTTTTCACATTCAATACAAAAAGTTTCTAAACAGTTAATACATATTTTATTTGCGATTTTCTCTTTACAATAGAAACATTTGATTTCATTATCATTTAATTTCCAACTACTTTGAGGATTGAATTTTGTATTTATTTCTGAATTATTACATTTATGAATTAGAGTAACATAATTTTTTGTAATTTTAACTTTGAATGCTGGTATTCTTTTACATTCATAACAAAATAAATTTGAAGACATTTTAGTTGCTTTTTAGTTAATTTATATTTAAATATTTAAAAAGACAAATTATTAAAAATTTTATAACAGACAAATAATTATTTTATTTATAAAAATCAATATTATCATATTTTATAAAATTAAAAAACATTAATACTTATAATAAAATAATGGAAATAAATAGTTAAAAATCATCTCCTCATATAAAAACAACAATTACTTTTATATTTTTTTAATTCTAAAAGTAAAGGATAAATATTTTTCCCTTGTTTTTTATGCTTTAATCTAATATTCAGTATATTGATAAAAATTCATTTGCTTCTTTTTCGAAACTTAATTTATTTATATAAGAATATTCAAACAAATCAGGACATAGTTTTTTTGCAATTCTTTTTTTTTCTTCTAATTATATTTTTGATATTTGGCTAAATTTTTCTCTCTTTCTTTTTTTAGTAATAATTCATTTTTTCCTTTCACTTCTATAATATGCATTTTTTTTCTAATCATTTAAATATTTTTAATTTTCTTTTTTTATTTTATTCTTCTTCTTTTTTTTTATAATTTCTTCTCTTTGTAATTTAATATCTTTTTTTATTTGAGCAAATCTTTCTTTTTTTTCTTTTTCTTCTCTTTTTTTCATAATTTTTTTATTTATTTCTTCTTCTTTATTCCCACTTTAAGTTTTCATTAAATTAAGATATTGAGTTTATCTTTCAATTAAATTTTGAATTCCTAAAATTCTTTCTTTCATTTTTCATTAAATACTTTTTTCTTAAATAATTTTATTATTGTTTTTTACATTAAATTCATCAATTCTTCTATTTTCTTCAATTTCTTTTTTTTTTTCTTTTTTTCTTTTTTCTAATAATTTATTTGCTTCAATATAATCATTTATTTTTGTTTTTGTCTTTCTTTTTCTTATAATATTTTTTTATCTTCTTCTATATTTTTTTAATTTGAACTTTCATTAATTTTCCTTCAATTAATTTTTCTTGATTTTCTTATCTTTTTGTTTTTGATTCTTTAAATTATTCATTTAAAAATTTCTCGAATTTTTTTTATTTTAGGTTTTTATATAAGAAAGAATTTTTATTAAAGTTTTTAATTAAATATAAGAACATATTTTTAAAAAATTAAGTTTAAAAATAATTTCTTTATTAAATTAAATAATAAAAAAAACAATTAAATATATTATATCACAAAATAACAAATTTTTCCTTATTTATTTTTTATAATTTCGATTGTTGAGCTAATCTTCTTCTAATTTCCAAATGCATAATTTCTGCCATATCAACACCCATTTGTTCATCTTCCATTAAATCTTTTTCATCACTATCAATCCCAGATTTATATTTTTGATAAGCAATTACCCATGAACAACCTAAAAATATCAAAGCAAAAATAACCCACCAAAATACAACTCTCATACCCCAAATAAAGCCCATTCTTCTATCAGTAAAACTATCCATAACTAAACCAGTTAACATTGGAGCAAAAAAATAACCAAATAAATTAAAAATTAACTGACTTAAACTAGATGAAGTAGCTTGACAATCTTTCCTAACAGAACTAATCATAATTCCAGTACCAACTGGTATAATAGCAGCACCAAAGAATAAAAAAGTCCAAAGTAAAACAGTTAAATAAACTAAATCAAATAAGAATCCCATAGGAAAAGCAAAAACAAAAGAAACTCCTCCAAATAGAACACATAATTCAATAGCTTTAACAGTATTTTTTCCTTTATAACCACCATATTTATCAGCAAAAACTCCACCAACTATAACACCAGCTAAAGGAGCTGTTACACTAGTTAATGAAAATACTATTACAACTATTACTGGTTGTATTTGTAATATTCCTATTAAATATGCAGTCATCCAAAATTGAATTCCTGTTACTATAAAATATATTGAACATAAACCTAATGTTACTGTTATGTATAATTTATTTGTTAATACTAATTTTGCTTGATAGAAATATAAACTTAAATTATCTAATTCTACTCCATCAATTTGACTTTTACGAGATATTAGACTTTTTGTTTTTATTTCTGAATCTTTATTTTCATTTGGTGTTTCTTCCATTTTTTGAATTTCTATATTTACATCAATATATTCATCTTTTTCTACATAGAAAAAAATAGCAAAAAATATTTCAACAATACCTTGTATTTGAATAGCAAATCTCCAAGAAACATATCTTTGAAAGAAATTAATAATAACACCAGCAACTAAATAACCAAAAACAACACCTAAAGCAGTACAAGAATGTAAAATTCCCATCCATTTAGCAGAATGTTCCTGAGGTGAATAATTATTAACCCAAACAGGTCCATAAATAACAATAAAAGCTTCAGTAACTCCCATCATAAATCTCATAGGAAACATAACATATTTATTACTAGATAAGGAAAAAATAAAACAAGAAGCAGAATTTAATATTAAAACACAAGAACAAACTTTAGAAGGACTAAATTTAGTAAAAATTAAAGAAGTAAAAATTGAAGCTGTTGATAAACCCAAATAAACTAATGATCCTAATAATGCTTGTTCTTTATAATCTAATTGAATTTCTTTTATTATTTCTAATAAACTTGCTGGAATTACTCCCGTATCGTAATTTAAAAATAAATTTGATAATAGAAATATTGCAAATATCATATTTCTCTTATTTGATGGTATGTCAAATTGCTTATCTTCTGGATTTAATATTTCAAATACACTTTTTGTACTTTTTTGCTTTTTTGTGTTTTGTCTTTTTGGCTTTTGATTCATTTGTTTATCACTATTATAATTTCCTTTTGGGATATCGATTATTGTTCCAAATTGATCTGTGTCATTATTTGGAATTTCTTCCATTTTATTTAAATTGAAAAAAAAAAATTAATTATTTTTTATGTTTTAATAAAAGTATTTTAAAATGTTTATTACTTAAAAAATAATAAAATAATGGAATTAAAATAATAAAAATAATTTTTTTGGTATTCTTATTGTAATATTATATTAAATGTTTTTCAAATAAGGAAACAACTATTAATAATAAATTTTAAATTTTTTGATTTTTAATTTTAAAAAAAACAAATTTCATATTTTCCTATATAATGAGTTAAAAATTAATATTAAATTTAATCTTTAAAAAAATTCTTATGTTTCAAATTAAATTTTAAAATAATAATAAACAGAAAAATAATTAATAATAAATTCTTTATTTTAATAATTTAATAAATAATAATTTATTATTATTCTTTTAAATTTTAATAATATATGCTAATATAATATTAATAACTTTAAATAAAAAAAATAGAAAAATAAAATACCTTTAAAAAACAATAACAAACCTAATATTTATAAATTAAATCCTAAAAATAAACAATAAAAAATAGCAATAAAAAAGAATAAAAAATAACCAATATTTTGAATTTAAATTTACTTTTTTTCTTTATATAAATACCTATAAAAAAAGGTACCAACATCAGCCAAAAGTGCTTTAGGTCTATTACTATTATGTCCTCCTTCACAAGTTTTAATAATTTTCTCACCAGGATAAACTTCAATTAAATCTAAAGAATGTTGAATAGGAACCATTTCATCATTTAAAGCATGAATAAACATAACAGGAATAAAACATTCCTTAACATAATCAATAGGTTTAATTTTATAAATATCAGTATTATTTTTATTTTTACAAGTTTTAGAAATAATACTTAAAGCACCATCAAGTAAAAAATTAGGTAACTTAACAACATTAAGACACATTTCTTTAGCAAGTCTTTTAAAATCAGCAAAAGGTGAATCAACACAAATTGCTTTAATTCTCTTATCTTTACTAGCATACATTAAACTAGTAGCAGCTCCCATTGAACGACCCCATAAACCAATATTTCCAGTTCCAGGATATTTTTCAATATAATCAACTATTATTTTTACATCATTTATTTCATGATAACCTAATGATATATATTCACCTTCACTTAAACCTGAACCTGAAAAATCGAATATTAGTAAATTTATATTATTTGATAATAAATAATTTTTGATTAATATTCCTTCGAGACGACTTGATGAATTTGCATGTAAATATATTACTATTGGCATTATTTCAGATGGACGATTTGATTTTATTGGTTCTATTATTGAACAGTGAAGAAGGTATCCTCTATTGTTTAATAAGGTAAAATCTTTTCTTGTATATATGTGGTTTTGAAATTTAAATTTTTGAGGACCTAAGTTATTTAATGTGTAGGAATCACGAGGTGGACGAATTATTGCTTTCCATACTGTTTCATATGATATTTTTGGCTTTTTTTCTTTTTCTTCTTTTTCTTCAGGTTTGTTTAATTTGTTTTCCATTTTTTTTTTTTAAATCATTTTTAATTTTTTTTTTAATTTTTTTAACTTTTTTTTTATATATTTTTTTTTTTTGATTTAAAAAGGTTTTTTTTATTTTTTTTTTAGTTTAGGTTTAATTAATGGAAAATTGTAATTCTAATAATGAGAAATTAGATATTGGAGATAATGGAAATGTTTTTTTCAAGAAAAAAATGAAAATGGGATTTAATGAAGAAATTAAAATAAATAATGTTTTAAAGGAGGAAAATTCAGAAGAAAAAATGAAATTTCTTTATCCATCTTTGACTTCTGAAGTAAGAATATTTATTTTTTATTGATTATAGAAATTAATTGAAATATTAAAAAATGCTGAAAATAATATAGAAAAAGGAATAGAATTAATTAATAAAATTTCTGGACAAGAAAAAAATGAACAAAATAATTTCAGTGAAAAAAATAGATATAGAATAAGGCGCAATTTAAAAACTTCTTTAAAAATAAAAAAAAATATTATGCAAGAAAATAATAATATTAATACTAATAAATTTGAAAAAAAAGAAGAAAATCAAATTATAATAAATCAAAAAGATGATAATTCAGAAGATTCAAAAATGGAAAATTTAAATAATCATAATGAAGATTTAATGAATGTTGAAAATAAAGAAAAAAAAAAAGAAGAAGAAGAAATATCAACTAAAGAAAATAAAATTATACAAATTCCAAAACAAGAAGAAATAATAGTTAATAATGTAGAACAAAAAAATAATCAAAATAATATTAAAGAAATAGAAAAACCAAAAATTGAGATTCCTGAACATTTAAAAAGAGAGTATGACATTTTATTTGAAATAATTAAAACAAAAGATAAAAATAAATTCGAACAATTTTTAAATTTCAAAAAATATTTTGATCCAACACCAATATCTGATGAAATAGATAAAAAAGCAAAAATATTAAAACAAGTTTTATTAGAAAATATCTATTTAAAAAATTCAATATCTTCAAATACGGAATCTAGTTTAAATTTAAATAAAGAAAACGGAATTCTAGAAAGTAAATTAGAAGAAATGATTTGGAAAATTGGTCATTTTAATGAAGTTTTATCAGAACAAAAAATTAAAACAATGGAATTAAAAGATAGATTAGGTGAATTTGAAAATTCAAATAATAATTTTTTTATCTCAAATCAAGGATTAGCATAAAAAAAATATTTTAAATATTATTTTTATATAAATTTTATAATTTAATTATAAATATAAAATAAATATCAAAAAAAATATATATTTATTTCTATTAAATATGAAAAAAGAACAAAACAATAATGAATTTAAAAGAAAAGTTGAAGTCAAAAGATTTCATGATTTCAAGAAACTTGATGAATTTATTCAATCATCACTTGATAAATTTAAATTAGTTGATCCTATGAGTGAATTATATAAAGCAACTAATAATGATGCAAATTCAATTATAAGTCATAAATCTACTATTCCTGATTTAGTTATTTGGAATAAAAAATTTAATAAAAATGATTGTTTTTATGATTATAAATTAAATAAAGAAAATCTCTTTCCAAGATATCAATTTTATTTAAGAGTCAAAGGTACAAAAAATGATAAAGATAAAAAAAAAGATAAAAAAAATTTAAATAATAAAAATAATAAAAGAAATTCAAAGAAAGATTCAAATATAGAAAATGAAAAAAAGGAGAAAAATAATCAAAAAAAAGAAAAAGAAATTAAAAATTTAGGACAATTATTAAATAGTAATAATAATAATAATAATACTAATAATAATAATAATAATAGTAATAAAAATGAAATGAATAAAATTGTTTCAAAAATGAAAGAAATTGGAATAAATGGTGATATAAAAGATTCAGAAAGAATTATTCCTAAAGATATTGATTATATGGATGATATACCAAAAAAAATAGAAAAAAATAAAATTTTTAATGAAAAAGAAAATGAATATACTCAATTTAAAGAAATGAATTTTAATAAAAATATAAATGAAAAAGAAGATATAGATGATAAACAAGAAAATAATGAGATTAATTTTGATCAAATTAATCCTATGAATAATTTATCAAAAGATGAGTTTTTTAATCAAAATGATGATGAACAAAAACCAAATTTCAATTTTGAAGTTAATGATGATAATAATTTAAATGATATAAATCAATTATTCAAAAATCAAGAAAATGAAGAAAATATAATAAATAATCCATTAGAAAAAGAGTTTGAAGAAAATAAAAAGCAAAAAAAAAAAAATCCACTTAAAAAAAAGAAAAGTAATAAAAATAATTTTCCAAATTCAAATAATAATATAAATAATATACTAAATAATAATAATAATAATAATTTAATGAATCAAAATATGTTTATGCAAGGAATGCAAAATAATTATTTTCAAAATCAAGGAAATAGAAATATTAACCATCAGCAACAATTTATTCAAAAGGAATATTTATTAAATTTAGTTGTTAATAATTTAAATAGAAGAGGTTGGGTAATATTAAATAATGAAGGAAAAATATTAGCTCATAAATCTTCAAATGAATTATTTCAATTTTTGAGTATAAATATAGAAAATAAAAATTTACCATCATTATTTATTAGTGATATTGATACACCTATAATATTTAGTCCAATTCAAATATATTATATATTATTACAATTTCTTCAATATGTTCAAAATAGAAGGCAAATGTTAATGAAAATGAATAATATAAACAATATGAATAGTATAAATAATATGAATAATATAAACAATTTGAATAATATAAACAATTTGAATAATATAAACAATTTGAATAATATAAACAATTTGAATAATATAAACAATTTGAATAATATTAATAACATAAACAACATGAATATGAATCAAACATCTAATCCCTTTAATTTTAATCAAAATATGAATAACACTTTTTTTAATTTTCAACAACCTCAAATGAGTCAATTGAATCAAATGAATCAATTAAATCAAATGAATAATATTAATCAAATGAATAATCCTGGATTTAATTTAAGAGATAATAATAATATATCAAATACCAATAATTTTTAAAAATATTTTTTATTTTAAAATTTTTTATAATTTTTTATTTATTATATAATTAAATAGAAGTTTCAAGTATATCATTCAAATTTCAAAATACTAAATAATTTTAAGTAAAATAAAAAATATTTTTAAAAAAATTGTTATTTGATATTTTTAATAATAATTTTGAAATTATATTTTTAGCTTATATTTTATAAAAATAATATATAATTTATATAAAAAAATGGCAAAATTAATATTTTTTATTTCTTATAAATTATTAAGATTATTAATTAACTAATTTGTTGTCTTAAAAATAAATTATAATTAAAAATTTATTCTTAAAACATATTAATATTATTTTATTCTTATAAAACAAAAAAAGCAATATATATTAACATAAATAATTCCTAATAAATTTATTTTATTTCTTAATATATTTCTATATTATTTTAAATAAATAAAACCTTCCTTCAAAAATATATAAAAAAAAGACAAAAAACCCAAAAAAAATTTAAAAAAATTAAAAAAAAAAAAACTTAAAACAATCCTTTCCCAAACCTATCTTCTTTCCCAAAAGAAAACTGTGGTCTGGAATCTTTCTGAGTCATAATTTGTTCTCCAAAAGCAGAATATTGTAAATATCTATCTCCAATATTAAAACTATTAAATTTATTATTACCATTTCTTTCTTCATTCCCAAATTTAAATTTAGGACTATTACTAAACTTATATAAATTAGACTTATCTCTAATTTCATAAGTTCCAGGACTAACATTTTCATTACAAGCACTTTTTCTATTTAAACTAAAATTACCTTTTGGTCTCATATAACCAGAAGAATTATTACCATAATATTTAAAATAAATATCTCTTGGATTATATCTTCCAGGACCAGGTTCAGGAATTCTATCAATTTGAATAACTTTCATTCTATCATCACATCCAATATCACCTCCAATAATATGATTATTCCAATTTTTTTTTATTTTTTCACTATCATTATTTTTATTATATGGTATATCATAATATGCATATTTTCCTTTTATATCTTTTGATCTTGGACTTTTTGAAAATTCCCAACAAGGACTTTTTGAAAATTTATAAAGTTGAGTTGGTGGATTTGTATAATAATAATCAGTTGTTGAATTTCCTTGTGAATCATATCCTGTGTTTCTATTTAATTTTCCTATTGATTCATATAAAGAATTTATTTTATTTCTATTATGAGATTTTCTAAAATTGTTTTTTTCGTTTTCTGAATCTATTGGTGGTAATATTCTTCTTTCTTTTCCAAAGGAATATTTTGGATTTGTTTGATTTTGAGCTTTTATCATTTTACCAAAACCTGTTACTAATGCTTGGTTTTCTAAATTATAATCGTTTTCATAATCTATAAAAAATTAATTTTTTTTTTGTTTAGATTAGTTTTTTTTTATTTACATCTATCTAATATTTTTTTGTGGTCTGGTTTTATTGCTAACATTAATTGCTTTTGAGCTTTTTTTAATTCATATGATTTTGATAATGAGGATAAGTTATAAGACATTATATAATTAATTATTTTTTTTAATTTTATTTAAAAAATAAAACATATTTTATTTTAATTATTATTATTATTAAAATTAAACAAAATTTTTTTTTTTAAATTTTTTAAATTTAATTATTCAAAAAATCAATATTATCATTTGTTCTTGCTCGACTTATTTTTAAATCTTTATATGCTTCTCTGAATTCTGTTTCTGTTAAAGAATCTGAATTTTCTTTTGAAAATTCTTTAAACATTGTTTCTGCATCAATTTTTTCTAAAACCTCCTTTTCATCTTTAAAAAAATCATTTAAAAAATTTTTAAATTCTATTAATGTCATTTTTTCAGGATTATTTTTTGCAAATTTCAAAAATTTTGCTTTTGCTAAAAGAATAAGACTATTATTTTGTTGAACGTTCATAATTTAATTATATTTTTTTTTAAATCAAAAATAAATTATATTTAAATAATGTAATTTTCATATTTTTAAAAGGGTAATTAAAAATATTGAAATAATAATGTCAGAAGAAATAAATAAAATATATAATAGAATAAAAGTAACATTTGAATATGGAAATCAAAAAGTAACATTAGATTGTGAACCATATAAAACAATAGGAGAAATTAAAAATAAAGCAATGAGAAAAATATATGGTGCAAATAAAGGATTACATTGTTTTTATTTAAATAGAGATTTATTTAGAAAAGAAAATGAACAATTAGGAAATTTTTTCCCAAAAAGAGAAAATATAACATTAAAATTAATGATGCCTATAAGAATTCCAGGTGAAAAAGATGATTATAAAAATGAATTTTTTGGTGAACCACTTTTAAATACAAATTTATATACAAATGGTTATATTGGCAATAGATATATTAATAATCCAACTAAAAAAAAAGTTATTAAAGAAAATAAAATTGATACTATTTTAAATTCTTCTAAAAGTTATGCTATAAGTTCAAGAAATAATAAAGCATTATCAGGTTTTAATAGTGTTAATAATAATAATGATGATAGTCCAAATTATTTTTGTAATAATTGTAATAAGAAAACATTACATTTTTTTTGTAGGAATTGTCAAGATTTTTTATGTGAAGATTGTAAAAAATTACCAAAACATAATAATCATTTAACTATTAAAATTGATCCTTTTAATTTAGAAGAAAATATAAAATTATATATTATGATTGTACAAACAGATATTGAACAAAATATTCATACTAATGAAGATTATTATAGACAATTTTATAATAATGAAAATGCTATTGATAATGATCATTATAGAGCAAAATTAATTTCAAAATTAGAAGAACTAGCAAATTTATATAATAATATAATTCATAAATTAAAAGAAACTTATTCAAAAAATAATAATGAAGGAATTGATATGTTAATAAATGAATATAATTTAAATTCAAGAATAATAAGTGGAGAATTAAATAATATTTTAACTGATTTATATACTAATTTTACTCAATCAAGAAAAAAAATGGGTTTTTTGCAATTTAAAAATTATTTTAATATGATTAATGAAAAAGAAAAAAATTGGACTTCAATAACAAAAAATATAATAGTATTTAAAGTAAATAATGACATAAATGAAAAAGTAAAAAAATTTTATGAAAAAATGGAAAAAGAAATAGATGAATTAATAAATATAAAAAAACCTTTTTGTTTAGAAAAAAAAGAATTAGATTTTGTAGATAAAATATGTGGAATTCATAATACAGAACCAGTTATAAAAAGTGAAGAAGAAGATAATGAAAGAATAAAAGAATCTCAAATATTAAAAGAAAGAACAGAAATACAAATGAAAAATAAAAAAGAAAAAGAAATGAATGAAAAAAAAGAATTAAAGTCAATTCAAAATTCAGATGCAAATTCAGATGATTCTAAAAGTTCGAGTGAAGGTGAAGTTAAAAAAAGATCAATGGCAAAAAGAAAAACTGCAACTATAAAAAAATGATTATGTCATTATAATATTAAATCTTTAAATTTAATGTAATTTGATATTTTATTTCTTTGTATATTTTCATATTTTAAAAATTTCATATCTTATTATTTTAATATTAAAAAAATATAAAAGGAATATAAAATAATTTAAAAAAAAATTATATAATATTCTAAATTAAAAGAAATGTCAAATCTTATATTTTTAATTATTAAAGAAAATTTATAAAAAATACTCTAAAATTAAAAAACCAAAATCGACAAATTTTAATATTACTAATAAAAAAACAGTATAAATGTTATATTTAATAATTAATTTTTATATTAAAATTAATATCATTAAAAAAAATGGCAAAAGGTCAACCATCAAAGATAAAAAAACACTTAAATATTCGAAAAAATGACAAAATTGATGACTCTCATCCAAGAAAAGGATTCTCCTTGAAGAAAAAGTAAGAATTAAAAAAATTAATTTTTTCTCTTAAAAAATATATAATTAATATAAAATAGAGTGACTCAAATTTCAAATGAAACAATAGTAGAAAAAATATTAAATGGAACATTAAACACATCATCATTAAGAAATGTTCAAAATAAAAAAGAAATGAATCTTTTAATAGGAAAACATTCCGATGTTACTATGGAAAAATTTATTATGAAAATAGTAAGAGAAAATAAAAAAAAACTAATTAAACAAAAAGATAAATACCGCAAAAATTTTATATCAAATCAAGAAAGAAATATATTTTCAAAATTAAAAAAAGAACCAGAGAAAAATAAAACACATTGGGATTATTTATTAAGTGAAATGAAATGGATGCAAAGTGATTTTGAAAAAGAAAGAAAAAATAAAAAAAAATTAGGTTCAGTATTAACAAAAGCAGCTAAAAAATATTTAGAAACAAAACATATAGAAAAAGAAAAAAATTTAAAAAAACAGGAACATAATTTACAAAAAAAATATGTAAATATATCACGTTCAATAAAAAATTATTGGCAAAAAATAGAAAAATTAACTCATTATAATTACAATATTCAATTAAATAAAGAAAAATTACTCCAACAACAAAATCGTTTAATAGGTTTTATAGGAAGATTAGAAAAAATATCAGCAAAAGTAGCAAATTATTTAGGACCAGGAGTAAATAAAAAATTAAATGAACAATCATCAAATATATCATTAAATGATCAAAATATATTAACAGATAATATTTCACTTGGAAAAGATGATGAATTAAATATAATATGTAAAAAAAATAAAGATGGAACATATAGTTTATCTGAAGATAATACATTTGATGAGAATATTTTTACAAAAAAAGCAAAATTTGCAGAAACACTTCAACCAAAAGGAAATGAATTAAAAGACATTCATATAAATTTAAAACAACCATTTTTATTAAATAATATATTAAGAGAATATCAATTAATAGGATTACATTGGTTAGTAGCATTACATGATAATCATATAAATGGTATTTTGGCTGATGAAATGGGATTAGGAAAAACTATTCAAACAATTGCATTATTTTCTTATTTAGCTGCTAATAGAGGAAATTGGGGTCCTCATTTAATTATTGTACCAACTACTATTATTGTAAATTGGGAAATTGAATTTAAAAAATGGTGTCCTTCATTTAAAATATTATCTTATTATGGTAATCAAAAAGAAAGAAAAGCTAAAAGATATGGTTGGTTAAAACCTAATTCTTTTCATATTTGTATTACTAGTTATAAATTAGTTATTCAAGATTATTCTATTTTTAAAAGAAAAAGATGGTATTATATTGTTTTAGATGAAGCACAAAATATTAAAAATTTTAAATCTAAAAGATGGCAAATGTTACTTAATTTTAAAGCAAGGAGAAAATTACTTTTAACTGGAACTCCTCTTCAAAATGATATTATGGAAATATGGTCTTATTTACATTTTTTAATGCCAAATTTATTTTATTCAAATGAAGAATTTAGAGAATGGTTTCATACACAATTTTATAATGCTATTCATAATAATGCTTCTTTAAATAAACAAATTATTCAAAGTTTACATAGTATATTAAGACCTTTTCTTTTAAGAAGATTAAAAAAAGATGTTGAAAAACAATTACCAAGTAAAAAAGAACATATTATTTTTTGTGAATTAAGTAGAAGACAAAAATATTTATATGATGAATATATTAATACTGATAATACACAAGATACTTTAAAAAGAAATGATTATTTTTCTATTATGAATGTACTTATGCAATTAAGAAAAGTTTGTAATCATCCTGATTTATTTGATAGTAGAGATTATGATACTTCTATGAAAAGTTGTTTTGATATTATTTATGAAGTTCCTGGATTAGTTGCTAATATATTTGAATATAATCCTATGAAAGATATTAATTTGAAAAATTTAAAATTGTATTTATTAGATAATGAAAATTTAAATACTTGGGATTATATTGAAATGCTTAAATATTTTCCACAAATTCCTATTTTTGAAGTTTATGAAATTTCTAAAAATGAAGTTCAATTATATCAACCTAAATATTTAATTGATGGTAATGATATTTTATTTAAAAAAAATTACGCTGATAATACTATATTATGTTCATCAAATAGTTCTAATGTAAAAACTAGTATATTAAAAATGATATCAAGTATAAATAATGAAACAAATAAAAATATAAATGATATTGATTCAACTAAACAAAGTGAAACAAGCAAAAATGATATTAAAGAAAATATTAATGAAAATAATCAATTTATAAATATTCCTTTACCAAAATATATATGTCCAACAAATATTCCAAATTTACAAAATATATCATTAAATAATTATTATGATATGTTTTATGAAATTGATACTACTGAAAATATTAATAATCAACCATATTTAAAAAGTGTTTTTAATGAAGAAATTAATAAAAGGAAATATATAACTAAAAGAAATAAAAAAAGAATATTACATACTTATGATTTTACTTCTAGAAATGATATTTTAGCATCAAAACCAATTTATGGAGCTAATATTTTAAAAATAATGAAAGTTAATTTATTTATGGATATTGTTAATTCACCTTTAATTAAAAATCATATTTTATTTGGTAATAAAAAAAAACATTTTACTTTTTCTACTTTTTTTAATAAAGGATACAAATATTGTAATATGAATAAAATAATAAATAGAGAAGAAGATAATATTGAAATTTATGAAGGATATTCAGAAGAAGATATTTTAAATGAAGAAGAAGAAAAAGAAAATGATTCAATAGAAAATAATAAAAATGAAAAAAATGAAAATCAAAATGAAGAAAAAAAAGAAGAAGATAAAAATGAAATAGAAATAATAGATCTCAATAAAAATAATAAAAAACCAGTAAAGCATATATATCAAATCAAAGATACTTATACAAAAAATACAACATTAAAATCATCAGACACAATATATTATATTCACACAACACCACTTCAAACATTAAATTTCACTCCTCAAAAAATGTTATCACTTTGTGATGAAATAATAAAATATTTCAAAATATACATTCCAAAAGTAATAAGTGGAGGTCCAAAATTAATTTTATCAAAATATTCAACATCAATAACAAAATCAAATCATTCCTATCAAATATTATATAATAATTTACACAGAGTACCAAGTGTAATAAAATATCTTTCATTATTTAAAACAATAAAATGTCCAGATAGAAAATTAGTAGAATACGATTCAGGAAAATTAATTCGTTTAGCGGAATTATTAAAAGATTTATATATGAAAAAATCAAAATGTTTAATATTTACTCAAATGACTCGTATGTTAGATATTTTAGAAATATTTTTAAATGTACACGGCTTTACTTATGTTCGTTTAGATGGTTCAACAAAAGTAGAATTAAGACAACAAATAGTAGATAAATTTAATACAGATTTAAAAGTATTTTGTTTTATTTCAAGTACTCGTTCAGGAGGAATTGGTTTAAATTTAACTGGTGCTGATTCTATTATATTTTATGATACTGATTGGAATCCTGCTATGGATAAACAAGCACAAGATAGATGTCATAGAATTGGACAAACTAGAACTGTTAATATTTATCGTTTAATTACTTTAAGTACTATTGAAGAAAATATTTTTAAGAAAAGTATTCAGAAAAGAGAATTAAATTATGTTGTTATGGAAGATGGTAAATTTGATAGTGAAAATATTACTAAGTTAAATTTGAAAAATATTATTACTGAAGGTAATTTAATTAGAAAAAATGATAGTGAGAAATTTAGAAATGATAAAAATAAAAAAGATGATAAATTGAAAAATTTATTTGAATTTGAAAATTTAAATTTTGATAATGATGAAGATCAAAAAAATATTGAACAAATGTTAATTAAAATTGAAGATCAAGAAGATGTTCAAGCAATGAAAAATTTATCAAAAGAAATGTTAGATGAATATGAAAAAGAAAAAAATGAAGAACAATTTTTCAAAGAAGATGATAATAAATCAAATAAAAAATTAGATTTAAAAGATTTAAAAGAAAAAAAAATGTTAGATAAATTAAAACCAATTGATAAATTTTCATTATCATATTATAAAGAAGAATATCCATATAAACAATTTGTAAAAGATAAAGAAGCAAAAATGAATTATATTTATGGATATAAAGATAGTGATAATGAAACAAATACTAATTTAAATGAAGATGATATTGATATTGGAAATGAGTCTGAAAGTGATCATGACTCAATTAATAAAATGGATATTGATAGAGCATATGATTTATATTTAAAAAAGAAAAAAGAAATTATGAAAATGTTTGAACAAATGGAAACAGAGGAAAATATAAATGAAAATAATATTGAAAATATAATATAATATTAAATTGTGAGTTTATTAATTTTAAATTTTTTACAATATAATCTAATTATAATTTATTTTTTTTTTTTCTTTTTATTATTCTTCTGAAAAAAAAATTTGAAAAACAGTAATTATTAATAATGTATAAATTGAACCAACTGAAATTAATAATCCATAAAATGTTTTTATATTCTTTTTGCCAACACATTTTCCAACCCAAACACAATGATGATCTATTCCTTCAACACAAACACCACATAAATTACAATGTGATACTTTATTATTTGGATTAAAATATACTTGACATTTATCACAATATGATTGATTTTCTATATCTCTTTGTTTAGTTAAAACAATTCCTGGATTAATTAAAAATGTTATATAGTACATTATTAATACTATTATTATTAAAATTATATATAAAATTTGATGAATAATTGTACCAAAATATTTGAAAAATGTTTTAAATAAAAATATTGATAATCCTAATATTATAAAATTCATTAAAACAAATAAAGGCCAGTGAGGTCCTATTATATATTTTGGATTAAAATTACCATCAAAACCAAATGCTAATGTATTTCCTATTTTACAAAATAATATCCCAAATCTTTTATAAGGTTGATAATAATTTAAAAAGTTTGAATTTATAACATTTGAATTTATTTCTATATCTATAGAATCATTAGTAATAGGTATATGATTATTTATTTCATCCATATCTATTTTATTTGAAGTTTCTTGTTCTGGGATTTTATGAAAATCTCTTAATTCCATTATTTTTAAAAGTTAAATAAAACAAATTAAAAAAAAGAATAAATTTTTTGTTTTTTAATTTGAATTTATTTTTTTTTAAGAATTAAAAATTTAAATATGGATAAATATTTTAAATATTCAAAAGACTTAATAATTAGTAATTCAACTAGAGAAAATGAAAACAAAGAAAATCAAAAATATTACAAAAACCAAAGTACATCAAAAGGAAAGTATAAAAATTCCCAACCATCATTAACAATTTATAACACATCAAATCAAAATCCAAATTATTCATCAAGAAATCCATATATTCCACAAAATAAAACAGAACAAAATCAAACAAATAAAAAATATATAGAACAATCATCAAAAATATCATATGACACATCAACAGAAAAAAACATAATAAATATAAATGATATATTTAATAATGAAGTAAAAAGACCATTAACTTTAGATATTTTAGATTTCCCAATTAACAATTTTGAAAATGGTAAATTTTCATCAAAACAAATGGGAATAATTCAAGCATATGGTGCAAATACACATGAAGGATTAATTAGAAATTATAATGAAGATAGAGTAAGTATAATAATAAATATGAACAGACCATTAAATTATAAAAAAAATAGATGGCCAAAAGTTTCTTTTTTTGGTATTTATGATGGTCATGGTGGTAAACAATGTGCAGAATATTTAAGAGATAATTTACATAAATTTATAAGTAATGATAATTTATTCCCAGAAAATATTCCTCAAGCAATTAAAAATGGTTTTTTATATGCAGAAAAGGATTTTTTAAAAAATTATGCAATTTCAAAAGTAAATGATAATATAATTGATAGAAGTGGTTCATGTGCTGTAATTTTACTTATTGTAGATAATAAAATTTATATTGCGAATTGTGGTGATAGTAGAACTATTATGAGTATTAATAAAGAATTAAGAGAAATTACTATTGATCATAAACCAAATTTTCCAAATGAAAAAAAGAGAATTTATGATAATGGTGGTCAAGTTTATCAAAGTCAAACTCCTATTAATAATAATACTGATCAATTATTAATTGGACCTTTTAGAGTTTTTCCAGGAAGATTATCAGTTAGTAGAACTATTGGTGATGTTGAAGCTAAAAATGTTAATTTTGGAGGAAATCCTAATGTTATTATTGCTGAACCTGATATTTATTGTTATGATTTAAATAAAGATAATATTGATTTTTTTATTATGGGATGTGATGGGATTTTTGATCAAATGAGTAATAAAGATGTTTTTGATTGTGCTTGGATGATTTTTAATAATAGTAGTAAAGTTATTAAAAGTAATAATAATATTCATACTCAATGTGGGAAAGTTGTTGATTTTATTTTAAAAAGTGCTATGATTAGAAAAAGTTTTGATAATGTTACTTGTTTGATTATTTGCCTTAAAAATTTTGATAATATTGAAAAAAATAATCTTCAAACTGATATTGTTCCACAAAGTATTAATTCAATTCCTCTTTCAAATATTCAAAATAATTCAAATATACTTCATTCAAATAATAATAAAAATAATGTAGAAAGAATAAATGTTAATAGAACAAATATAATTCATAAAATAGAAACATCAAGAACAAGACAAAATCAAAATTTAAATAATGATAATAATTCTTTTAATAAACATAAAGAAATTAATAAAGATATTATTTTATTTAATAATAAATTAAATTTAGATAATCAAACAACTAGATTTTCATCTCATACATCAAATGCTCATAAAAGACCAGTATTAATTAATGTAAGTAGTCAAAATATGATGCCAATAAATTTACCATATCAAATATTTAAAGAGAATATAGAAATGGCAAAAAATCAACCAAGAAGAAATTCAGAAGCTATTATTAATTCAGCAAAATCACCTTATAGATATACAGTTAATACAATTAGAAATAATTCATCAACTAAATATGAAGTTTCAACAAGTTCTTCTTATTATTTAAATAATATCAATCATTATTCAAAAGAAATTGGTTCATCAAGATCATTTTTATTAAATACTAATCCAAATAAAGATATTCAAAGAAAAACTAGTGTTGAAAAAGAACATAATTTATCATATAATATATATATTCCAAGAAATAAGAATAAATATGTTGCATTTAATAAGAAAAAAAAAGAATTAGAATTAAATAGTAATATTATTGGAAATAATAATAATGTTAATTCAAATTTTACTTTGAGGAAAGGAATTGATTTAAGAAATAATAATAATAATTTAATAAAGGAAAATGCAAATAATACTTATTATAATATTGGGAGAACATATACTGGAAATAATTTGAATAATTCAAATTCTCAAAGATATATTACTAGTGGGAATATTAAATATAATTTTCATTTTTAAAAAAAATCAAATATGAAAAATATTACTTATATATTATGTATTATAATAATACTTATTAAAATTTTCAATTTTTTTAATTTTATATTTTTTAATCTTATCTATATTAAATAAATTATATAAAACCTAATTTAAATCTATTCCAAATGATTATTGTTTATTTTAAGCTATAGTAAACTAATTAATAATATTAATTTATTTACAAAATGAATTATAATTATCTTTTCATAACCAACTATATGAAAATTCATTTTTATCCAAGTAGATTTATAATTTTTATATTCTTACTATTACCTTTAAAATTATTTACAAGTTGATTTTTAATCACAAGTTTAAATTCTTGAGGGATTAATTTTATTAAATTCACAAGAACAAATTGACCAAATTTACTCTTATTTATTATATTAAAATTATTTTCAGAAAATATAAAATCAACTAATTTAAAAAATTCAAAAGGTGCATTTTCATAAATAATAATAATAACTTTATCAATAACGTTCGATGAATATTTTTCAACTGCTAAAACTAAAATATTATTTAAAATCAAATTAATAATATTTTTACAAGATAAATAACCAAAAACTTCAATTGCATATTGAATAACATAATTTGCATATTGATCTTCACACATTTTAAAATAATTTTTTTCAATTTGAGAAATTAAAAAATTTTTAACTTTATCATCTTTTATTTCAGAAATAAATCTTTTTGCAATTGCGGCTCCATTTAAATTTAAACTTAAAATAAAAAAATTATGAAGTATAAAATTAAATAAATAATCTCTTTTCTTTTCGCACATTCCATTAATTAATTTTTGAATAACATGATTAGAATTACTTCCTAAAGATAAATCCATTAAATGATTAATAATATAATTTTTTATAATTGTTTCTTCCTCATTTGAATTTATTGTATCAATTAAAGTTTGAATACAATGATTTCCAGAACAATGTTTTGAAATTGATATAAAATTATTTTGTATTCCTTTTATTATTTTTATTCTTTGTTCTTTGTTACTTTTTTTTATAATTTTTTGTAAAAAATAATTTCCATATGAATTACACATTATTATTTCTAAACTAGGATAAATTATTTCTAATAATAAATCAATTTCTTCACTTGATATATGAATTATTTTTTTTTGTAAAAAATGGCTTCCTGAATAACTCATTATTATTGATGTTAAATTATTTTTATTATAATATAAAAAATCTTTGAATTGATTATCTTTAAAATCAAATCCATTATTATTATAATTAAAAAAATTGAAATTATTATTATTATTATTTATATATAGATTTCTTTGCATATCATCCATTGATCTCACATAAGGAATTGAATTATTATTATTGTTATCAAATTGAAAATTTTGATAAAAATTAATATATGGTAAATTTGAAAAAGATTGACAATGATTATATTGTTCATCAGGAAATTGATTTTGGAAATTTTGATTAAATTTAGTCATTTCTTCTTGTCTATTTATTATTTTTGAAATTTCTTCTGTTGGATCAAAAGAATCATTATCTATATCATCAATTAAATCATGAGGAAGAAATGAACTTTCATCTTTAATATTTGATTCCATTATATTAATCTATTTTATTAATTTAAATAATATTTCAACAAAATACCTATTTAAGTAGTTTTTAAAATAATATTAATTATCTTCCCAAATCAATAATGTATAATTGTAATAAATTTATGTTTATATTAAAATTGTTTTATTATTTTAAATTCAAATTAATATTTTTTACTTTATTTCAAGTAATTATTTTTTTATAAAAATATAAAATGAATATAATTTATTTAATATAATATATGATTACAATAAAAAAATTAATTTAATTTTAAAAATATGGTTATAATAAAGAACAATTCTCTAATTATTTCTTCTTAAAAATAAATTATTCATGAATATTAAATATTGTTTCAAGAGTTCAAATCATTTATATATAAACAAATCATTTATTAATTTATATCAGATTTTCAATTCAAAAATATTTATATCTTTTATAAATTGTTCTTTAAAAGTTTTATTTTAAAATAATATTTTACTTATTATAACTTCAATTTGATAAAAGCCCCATATATTATTTTTAATGTATAATATAAAATAATTAAAAATATTATATTGAAAGAAATAAAAATGTAATTAAAAATATAAATTTAAATAAAAGTAAAAGTGTTAATAATATGTATTACTCAAATGGAAAATCAAATAATCATTTTCAAATAAATTTATCAAAAGATGAACAAATAATACTTAAAATTGCAATAGGAGAATATGAAGATTTATTCAATAAAATTTTAGAAATTCCTCAAAATAGTTTTATTACAACCTTAGAAAAATTTATTCAAATTTCTTTAATACCAAGAAATATAATTTTACCAAGTGGAACAATGAAAAAAATTCTTCAAATAATACAAAAACAATATTATGAACCTGAATATGATAAAATACACAAATTAATAAATTCAATTAATGATATTTCTTCATGTGAAAAATTTTCAGGAAATAATTTTTATCCTCATTGTAATAATTGTAAAGAAGCAATTCATATATGTGGAAAAAAAATGTTTATATTAAATAATTTAGAATATTTACTTTGTTTAAACTGCAAGAAAATATATCATTCAAATTTAATAGAATTATATTGTAAAAATTGTAATTGTAATTACTTTACTGGAATTGATAATAAAATAGATGAAAAATATAAAGTTGCAACTTGGTCAAAATATCATTGTAATGCAGTAATGAATGATGTAATGAAATGTCCAAATTGTAAAAGTGTACTTTATTTAAATTTACAAAATAATAATTTATTTTGTAAAAAATGTTCAATTGAATATAATCAACATTCACTTTTTTGGACTTGTATAATATGTAATAAAGAATTTTCTTCTGAAGCAAAAGTTTATAATCCTTTTGAATTTAGAATAATGAAAATTGCAGTTAAAGAAACTATATTTAATGGAATTGAAGCAAAACCTGATATGGTACCTTGTTGTAATATTAGTAAAGAAGATATTTTAAAAATTAAATTTATTCATAAAAAAGAATGTATTGGTACATTATTTGAAGGTGAATTAAATAAGAAAAAAATTGTAGTTTGTGGAAAATGTCATATATTAAATTTTTATGATTATCATAAATGGTTTTGTCCAATTTGTAAAGAAAGATTTTGCTTAAAAGATTTTAGAAGAGAAATAAATTTTCAGAAACGTATCACAAAAAGTGCAAGAAAAGTTAATAATAAAAGTCAATTTGATGAAGAAATTGTTGGATTAAATCAAGATGAAGTTAATATTAGAAGAGTATCTTCAAGAAAATTATCTAATTATAAAATTAATAATAAACTTAATTCTTCTATTGGGAAAGTTAAACAAATAATTATCAAAAATAAATTACCTAGTAGAACTAATAGTGATATTAATTTAATTTCTTCTAATTTTATTAATTTCAGTAAAGATATTTCACCTAGGAATTTAAAACAGAATATTATTAGAGAAAATTCTATTTATATGAGTAATGATGATTGTAAAAAAGAAATTAGTGAATTTGATTTAAATGAAAAAGAAAATATTAAAAACAAAGGTATTAAAAAAATGTATTCTCAAGAAATTAGTTCAATGATACATAAAAATGAATTATTCAAAGAAAATTCTATGTCATCAAATAAAAAAGAAAACAATTTATCAGGTATAAATATAAACTTAAATTTAAATGTTAATATACGTAATCATAATCAAAATCCACTTATAAAAAGATATAATACAAGTAATAATAATTTAACATCATCACTTAATTTTTTAAATATTTCTGATAAAAAAAAATTTTCAAGTGATGATTATAATGTAATATCATTAATAGGAGAAGGTTCTTTTGGGAAAATTTATCAAGTTTCAGATGAAAATAATAATAAATATGCAATGAAAAAAATATTAGCAAATTCAATAGAAGAAGTAAATGCAATTCAATCAGAATTAGAAATGTTACTTTCATTATCAAAATATAATTTAAATTTAGTAAATATACATGGATTAGAAACAAAAAAATTAGACAAAACAACATTTGTAATATATGTTTTAATGGATTTAGCAATTCGTGATTGGGAAAAGGAAATAATATTAAGAGGTAAAAAAAAACAATATTATAAAGAAAGTGAATTAATTATAATATTAAAACAATTAGTTCATACATTTTCAGAGTTACAAAGACATAAAATTTCACATAGAGATATTAAACCACAAAATATATTATTATTTCCTGATAATTCATTTAGAATTGCAGATTTTGGGGAAGCAAAAGAAATGATGACTAATAATAGAGCAACTATTAAACAAACAATTAGAGGAACTGAATTGTATATGAGTCCTATATTATTTCATGCACTTCAAAAGAAAAATATATCTAAATATACTCAACATAATACTTTTAAAAGTGATGTTTTTTCACTTGGTTTATGCTTATTATTTGCTGCTACTTTAACTTTTAATTCTCTTTGTGAAATTAGAGAAATTGATAATACTATTTCAATTAAAATTGCTTTAAATAAATATTTAAAAAGATATAGTAATAGATTTACTGATGTCTTGTATTTAATGTTGGAAGTTGATGAAAAATATAGAGATGATTTTATTGAATTAGAAAATAGAGTTGAATTTCTTTAATGTTTTAATATTATATATTATTAAATAAAGTGTTTTTTTATTAAACAAAAATAATGTATTTTAAATATTATCAGTAATCACATAGGTCGTCATTTAATAAATCAGTTGACCGTCGTGATTAATATCATCATTAAATTAAATTAAAAAACTTATTTTAATAAATTCTATAATATATAATTATTTATTTTTTTGTGGGAAATTATTTAACAATTTAATAATTTATATATAAATAAATACAAATCACAAATTAATTAAAATAATATTCTGGAATGAAGAAAAATAATTCAGAATTAAAATTTTCTGTACTTAAAGTAAAAAAAATAATACAAGAAAATAAAGAAATTGGTAAAATTGCAAATATGACTCCTTTTGTTATATGTATAAATATAATAAATAATATTATAGCAAAATCATTAGAATATTTTATAAAAGATGTGTTAATTGAATGTTCAAATTTAGTAAAGAGTAATGGGGGAAATAAGGTCACTCCTGCTCATATGTAAAATATATATTTTTCATTTTTTAATAGTAAAAAAGTTATTATGAATAATCCAGATTATCAATTTCTTTCCAGTTTAGTTCAAGATATTCCTGATGAAGGACCTTCTAAGAAAAAAAGTAGAAAAAATAATTCCGAAGGAAATGAAAATAAGAAATAACATTTATTTTTTTTAAAATTTGATAAAAATGATTATTTTTAATATTTAATTTTTTAAATTATTAACCTAGATAATTCTTAAAAACAATATAATTAGTTTCATAAAATAAAAAATATAATTAATTTTATATTTAAATTTTATTAACATAAAAAAATAAATTTAAACATTTTGATGTCAATTTCAAGTAAAGGACTTGATTTAAAAAAACAAAATTTTGCAACAATAACACATGAAGAAGAACTTGAAAATGATAAACAAAGAATATTAAAAAAATTTAATTTTTTATCAAATAGTAGAAAACAATTAATAACAAACAATGAATCATTAGAAAATAATTCAAATGAACAAATTAATCAAAGTGAAGTTTATTATTCAAATGAGAATAAAAAAGGAAAAAAAAATAGTGGTTCAGAGTTTAATACAATTAATTCTATTTTGAACTTTAATTATAAATATAATACAGCACAAAAATCAACTATGGCAAATAGTATTCAAGCAAGTAAACAATATTTATTAGAAAAAAATAATACAATTAATTCAACTATTCAGAATAATAAAAAAGCTATTGTTAATAAAACACAACAATTAAATGAAATTAATGCAGAAACTATAACATTAAATAAAGAAAAAGAAATAGGAAATATTAAAATAAATCCAAATCAAAATTTTGATACTATTTATTCTAAAAAAGAAGATAAAGGAGAAGAAATGATTGATTCAGATTCAAATACAAAAAAAGAAAGTAGTAGAGAATTAAATTTTAAAACTAAAAATATTTTATCTGGTGATTTTGATATTGGAAAAGATTCTGATTCAATTTCTGATATTCAACAAAATGAAAGTTTTCATAATAATAAAAGTGAAAATAATGAGTATGAAAATGATAATAATGTCAATTTAATATCTCCTTTTCAAAAAGAAAATAATAATAAAAAATACTTAAAATTCTTTATTAAAAATCCATCATATATTATATCAAATAGATTAATTAACGATGATTTAAATAAATTTCATATAACCAATCAAAATCAAAATTATAAATTTATTTCAAAAATAAGAGAAAAAAATCAACAAATAAAACAATTAAATATAAAATCTTTTTTAAAACTTAAAGATTATCCTCTTTATAATTTATTAAGTTATTGTTATGAAACATATAATACTTTAATATCACATACAAACAAATTTATTTCAACAAAAATAAATTTAGTATTTAATAACTTATTTGAAAAGCCAATAAATTCATTTTCAAAAATTTATAAGCAACATTTTGAAATAACAAATTTTTATTTTATAGAAAAAAATTTCAAAAAAAGTAAAAAAAACATTTCTTTAATAAACTTAGTAATGCAATGTAAAATAATAACAAATGAACTAAATAAATCAATTGAATTTGGTTATAATTACACAGTAAACAAAAAACAATATAACAATTTATGGATAATAGATATAAAAAATAAAAAAAATATATCTCTTTGGATAAGTAGTGAATTAGACTTATTAAGTAATCATTCAAAAAGATTTTGTTACACATCACCAATATCTACTTTTTCAAAAGGAGATTTTTTTCAATTAGATATAGTAATTTATAGTAAAAATGGTCCAATTGAACCAAATTCAATTGAATGGACTAAACCAATTATTTCAAATACATCTGAAGGTATTTTTATAAAAAAACCAGTTGGTAATTCTTATCCTTATGATCCATTAAGAGCTTGTGAAATTGAAAATATGATTCATTTATGGAGAAGTGAATATGAAATTAAAAATATTTCTTTAATTAATGAATTTAAAAAAATTTTTGGAAAAAAATTTTATATTAAATATATTTGTTTTGATATTTCAAAGTTTTATTTTTATAAAATTCAAATGATTGCTTATAATATTGGAAAAATTAATAAGAATATTTTTACTAATTTTGAAATTGAAGTTGTTCCTTATGATTGTGAATTGTTTAATGAAATTCAGTCTATTGGTTTGTTGAATACTTTTTACTTATCTTCTTTTAAGATTAGAATTGGAACTGATGTTACATTCTATTTAACAGATGTAAAATAAAAATAAAAAAGTTATTTTATTGATTTATGTAAATAATTTTAATAATTATTATTATTATTTTTCAAAAAATTAATTAAAATAAATGCTTGAAGAGAAAGATGAATATTTTGAAAAAAATTCTTCATCTAGATTAATTAATCTTGTCAATATTGTTTATGATGATGAATTTGTTCATATTATAAATAAATTATCAAGTTCAATAAAAACATATTTTAAAATGGCAAAAAAAACAATTTCAGAAATTAATGACAATTTATCAAATTTAATTAATGATTCATTATTTATAAAATGTATAATAAATGAAATATCAACTAATAATACTATTCCAAATATTGAATCAATTCCTATGAAAATTGAATCAATTTTACAAAAAAAAGGAAATATAGATAATAATATAAATTATCTTGATGTAAATTTAAATTCTTTTTTTGATGAGGCAAAAAAATTATTTAAAACTATGAAAAATACACGAAATAAAAAAATAAATGAGGTAATAAATAATTCAGGACAAAATCAAAATTCTCCAAATAAAAGTAATCATACTATTCAAGTATCTCAATTAAGAAGTCCTCTTTTTAATAATAATAATAATGTTTTAAATAATTCAAATAATAAAAAACGTGTTAGAAGTACTTCAGGAAAAAAAAGAAGTAAAACCTTAGAATTAAAGAAAAAATTAATTAATAAAAATATTTTTTTGACTGAATCTAATTATGATTTGGCTTTAAATGTTATTAAATTTTTAGAAAATTTAGTAGAATTACAAGAAGATATTTTAAATCATTCACTTAATGTCAAAGATAAAAAAAAGAAATTTGAAATAGAAAAAAGAAGATTAAGAGAACAAGCAAAATGTATTATTGAAAATGATAATAAAATACAAGAAGAGTTTCACACAATGAGTATTAAACAATTATATGAAGAAAAATTAAATAAATCAAAAGAAAATGAAAAAAATGAAAAAAAGATTCAAACATTACAAAACAAAATTTTAAAACTAGAAGATAATAATAATAAATTATCAAATGATTTAAGTTATCTTTCTGATATGAAAAATTCAGCTTTTGAAAAAGGAAATTCAATTGAAAAAATGGAAAATGAAATGAAAAATATAAAACATATGTATGAAGAACAAATTGTTCATAATTCCCAATTAAATAATGAAAATCAAAAATTAAATCAACAATATAATAGTTTAGGTGAAAAATATTTAGATATAAATCAACAGTTTGAAAAAATGAATAAAGAAAATAATGAAATGAAAAAAATTTTACAAAGAAAAGAAAATGAATTAATTGATTTAAATAAAAAAATAAAGCAATTAAAAGAAAAAAATATATTAAATGAGAAACATATTAAAGAAAAAGAACTTTCTATAAATCATTTAATGAAAAATATATCAGAGTTAAAAAGTTCAAAAGATAAAAACGTAAATGATTCAATCCAAAAAAGTGTTACATTATCAGAAAAAAATAATGAAATTTCTAAATTGACTGAACAAAATGCAAATTATATTTTACAAAATTCAAATTTAAAAAGAGAAATTGAGAAATTAAAATCAAATAAAAATAAAAAAAAAAGTAAAACTGATAGTCAGAATAATTCATTAAGAAAAACAAATTATTCTATTATTGAAGAAAAAGATTCATTAATAGAAACATTAACAAAACAAAATGAATTATTATCATTAAAAATAAAAGATAAAGAAAATGAAATAAACAAATATAAAAGCAAATCAATGAAACAAAAAGAGGAAAATAAAAAAAATAATTTAGAAAAAGAAGAAAAAATTGAAAAATTAAATAATGTAATTTTAGAACAATCAAACAAAATAAATATATTAGAAAGTGGGTTATTAAATAAATATGATGATACAAATCAAGAAGAATCAAATTTATCACTTGTAAATCAAATAATCAATTTACAAGAACAATTTAAAGTTGAAAAAAATAATAATGAAATATTATCACAAGCAAATCATGATTTAATTCAAAAATTAAATGAATTACAAAATGCTGTTAATAATTCAGCAAATAAAGTTTCTGAAATTGAAGAATTATATTCTAAACAAAATGTAGCAATATCAGAATTTAAAAATGCAATTAAATTAACTAAAAAAATTGATAAAGATAATTTAAATAAAGATATTTTAATTAAGGAATTACAAGAAAAGAATGAGAAATATGAATTAAATAATAAAGAATTAAATATGAAATATCAGAAATTAATTGAAGAAAATAAAAAAAATAAAATAAAAGAAAAAAGAAACAATATATGTGAAAAAGAAAATGAAAAATTAAAAAAAAAAATAGAAGAATTAAATGAAAAGATAAATAAAATAAATGAAGTTAATAATGGTAATAATAATAAAATTGAAAAATTAACAAATGATAATAAATTGTTAAATAATTCATTAAAACAATTAACAAATTCTTTAAAAGAAAAAAATGATACTCTTGAAGAAACAAAAAAAAATAACAAAGAAGCTCAAAATAAAATCTTAAAACGAACAAATGAAAAAGAAAACCAAATTCAATTATTAACTGAAGAAAATACAAAAATAAAAGAGGAATTAAATCAACAAAATAAAATGAATGAAGAAAAACAAAATAAATTAAATGAAATTGAAAAAGAAAAAGAAGTTTTAATGAAAAGATTAAATTCATTATCTAGATTGAATGTAGATTTAAATAAAGGATTAAACGACAAAAAAGAACAAAGTGAAAAATTAAAAGATGAATTAAAAAAATCAAATGACCAAGTGACAGAAATTATAAGTTTAAGAAAAATAAATAGTGAATTAAATGAAAAAGTAAATCAAATAAAGAAAAAAATGAATGAAGAAAATAAAAAAAATCTAGAAATTATTGCAAATAAAGAAAAAGAAAATAAAGAATTAATCGAGAAATTGAATTTATTATTAAATGAAAAAAATGAAAATGAAGAGAAAAAAAGTAAAAAAAATAACAAGAAAAAAGATGATTTTTTACCTGTTGAATATGATAATGAAGATTTAAAAAAGCAAATAGATTTTTTAACAAAAGAAAAAGTTGATTTATTATCACAAATAAATGAAAAAACAATCCAAAATAATTTCTTAAATAACTCAAATAATGAAATAATAAATCAAATTAAACTTATGAAACAAGAAAAAGAAAATAGACAAAAGGAAGTTGAAAAATTAAATAATATAATTAAAGAAATAAAACAAGAAAATGATAGAATTTTAAATGAAAACTCAAATTTAAAATCTTCTTTAAATCAAAATAATAAAATAAATGAAAATGAAAATATAAAAAAATTATCAAATCAAATCAAAGAAAGAGAAGAAGAAAAAAAAGAATTAAAAAGACAAATTATGGAATTAAAATCTCAATTAAATCTTTTTGCATCTCAAAAAGAAGAAACAATAGGACAATTTGAAGAAATGAAAAAAGATTTTGAAATAATAAAATCTGAAAAAGAAAAAACCGATATACATAATAACGATTTAAATATAATTATAGAACAATTAAAAAATGAAAAAGAAAAAGAAAAAGAAAAAAATCATAAAGAAAATTTAAATGAAAATTCATTAAAAGTAATTGAAAATAACAAATCTATTGAATTATTAGAAAGTCAAAACAAAGATTTATCAAATCAACTTTCTAAATCAAAAGATACAATTCAAGAAATGAAAATAAAAATAAATGATCTTGAAAATCAAATTAAATCTTATCAAAATAAATCAAAATTTCAAAAAAATGATTTAAAAATTAGTGAAATAAAACAACAAATTTCTTTTTCAGAACCAATTCAAAATGAAATTTCTTTAAATGAAAAAAATAAAGAATTAATTAAATTAAATAAAGTCTTAGAAAATAATATTATTAAACTTCAATTAGAATTGAATAATTTATTAAATAAAAATAATAAATTAAAAAATCAATATTCAAAAGAAAAGAGTAGTGGAGAATTAATGAGGAAATCTAAAGAGATTTCAAATAAAGATATTTTAAATCTTAAACTAGAAGAATACAAGAAAAGTCATCAAGAAAAATTAGAAGAGAAAATGAATGAAATAAATGATTTAAATTTAGAAATATCTGAATTAAAAAGTAAAATAGATTTAAGTGAAGAAAATAGAAATAGTATTTTATCAAAAGAAAATGAATTATTAATAAAAACTGATGAATATGAATCAAAAATAAAATTTTTAGAAGATAGAAAAACATTTTATGAAAAAAATATAAATGACTTAAAAGAAAAAATCAAAACTTTAGAAAATAATAATAACAAATTAAAAAAAGAAATAGAATCTATTCAACAAGAAAAAAATATTGAACTTTCAATAATTCAAAAAGAATATCAATAACTTTAAGAAAAAAATCATTGAATCTTGAATCATTTTCAAGTTCTCGTTCAAATATTCCATTATATTCACCAGAAACACATTTAATTTTATGTGATAAAAATTATAATAATTTACAATGGTATCTATTAGCTCCTAAAGAAATAAATATAAAAACAGTGAATAGTTATCATGATTTATTTTGGATAGAAAAAACAAAAATAATAAATGATTTAAATAAATATAATAAATTTATTAGTGAAATGGATGAAGAAAATCAAAGAATTCAAAATACAATATCAAAAATTGAAGAAAAAGATAATATAATAAATCAATTAAATATACAAATAAAAAAATTAAATAAAATATATCATAGTAGTACAATGCCTGAAGGTGATATTTCAATTAAAAGTGATATATTAAGTATAAAAAAAAATAAATCTCAAGAAGAGATAACCGGATTTTCATATTTAAATAAAGACAGTAATCACAATAAAGAAGATGATAATAATAAAAAAGTTATTGAAGGAATTCCAATAGAAAAATTTAATTTAGTTTTAAAACAATTAAATGATTCTGAGAGAAGATATCAAAAATTACAAGAAGATAATATAAAATTAAAAAGACGAGTTTATGAAAAAAACAATATTGAAAATAGTATAATAAATGAAAAAAATAATAGTGAATTTATTGATGATGATGTTGAAGGAGTTATCAATGAAATTTCAGATGATAAAAAGAGTAATGAAAATAAAAAAGAAAAAAATATTTATAATCTTAAAAAAATTGATAATGCCTATATAAATTTCAATGAAGATTTCAATAATACTAAAAATCAACTAAATCTTATCAAATCATTATATAGAGAATTAGATACAAAATTTAATACAATTAAAGATGAAATTCAAAAATTATTTTCAGGGATGATATTTAAAAAAAATGAAATTGAAATTGTAAATAATATATTGTCTTTACTAGATTTTAATAATCAGGAAATAAATGAAATAATTAATAATAATCATTAAATTAATAACTATAATTTTTTTTAAATATATAATATTTTAATAATAAATTTTTAAATTTAAAGAATATATTAATTCAATAATAATATTAATCCATTTACAATCAAGTATTCTTTTAATACAATAATAGATTTTATTTTTTTTAAAATGTTATTCATTTACAAAATAATTTTAATATTATGATATTAAAAATACATTTTTTCAATATCAATAATTCAAATACCATTATTAATATCTTTCTTTATATAAGGTAAATAATTTTTTTCATATTGAACTAATTGTTCTAAAAAACCATAATTAGGCATAACTTGTTTTCTTTTTCTTTTAATAAACCTTAAAGCATTCATAACTTTATATCCTAAAGATTTTACAAAATAAGCAATTAAACAAGAAGTACTTCTTGATATTCCCATTTGACAATGAATTAAAATATTAACTCCTTTATTATGGGCTTCTTCAATAAATGAAACTGCTTTATTTAAATGAGGTAAAATTTTAAAATTTGGTAAATCATTTATTTTTAAATGACAATATGTAATTTCATTTGGAAAATGATTATAACATTCAAAAGCACAATTTAAAATATATTTAATGTTTAAAGAATTTAATTCTTCTTTATCAAAAGCATTTCTATAATTTCCTAAAAATAACCATGGTAATATTTGACTTGGATGATTAGAAAAATGATAATCAAATCTATTTAATTGTATTGTTTTTTTGCATAATGGACATATTTTTATTTTATTTTGTTTGTAAATTGTTTTTAAATTTGTGTTTTCTTTTAATGAATTATAATTAGATGAATAAATATTAAAAGCTATTGAAGAAAAAGTTTTTTTCTTTTTAAACATTTGAGGATTGGGTTTTATTATATGATAATATTGACTATTATTATCATTTATAATTTCATAAGCTCTTTTATTATTTTTTGGTGTATTGCTTTTGAAATCTTTATTATTATTTGATAGTTCTATATTATAATTTCTGATTAAATTTTTATTGATTTTATTACTATTCCCTGTTTCTTCATATAATTTTATTTTATTTAATTTTGAATTATATTTATTATTTGGAGTGAATGAATTTCTTTTATTTATTGATGATTCATTATTATTTTGTTTCTCTTTATTAAAAGAATATTTTTTTTTATTTGAAATTAATTGTCTATTATGAATTATTGGTAAATATGATTTTTTTCCAAAATTAGAAATTTCATTCATTTATTTAAAATCACTAAATATTTAAATTAAAACAATGTTTATTATTATTTAAATAATAAATGATTTAATAACACTCATACTTAAAAAAAATTATTTTTTAATAAATATTACTAATAACAAAATTTTAAAGATTTTTTTTATTATTATTTTTTTGAATTTCAAGAAGATAATTATTTTATTTATTGTTATTTTCATTTTCCTTAACAATTCCTGCTTTAGTATATTTTTCTTTATTTTCTTTTTCTTTAATTTGTTCATCTTTAACAGTTACTTCTTTTATATTACTATTTTTATTTTGTTCATCTTTATGATTTACTTCTTGTAAATTACTATTTTTAATTGGTTCGTCTGTAGCATTTTCTTCTTTTATATTACTATTTTTAATTTGTTCATCTTTAACATTTTCTTCTTTTATATTACTATTTTTAATTTGTTCATCTTTTACATTTACTTCTTTTATATTTTTATTTTTAATTTCTTCGTTTTTAATATCTTTATTTTTGTCTTCCATAGCTTTCAAATTATCTTTATTATTTTCATTAGTTTTTTCTTCTTCTTCTTTTATTATTTTTTTTTCACTTTTATCAATTTTACTATTTTTATCTTTTCTATTCCCATAATCAATAACATTATCTTTTTTTCTTATTTTATCATCAATACTCACTTTTTCTTTATACTCCAAATTTTGCTCTTCATTTTTTTTACTCACATTTGCTTTTTTTCCTTTATTCCCATTATTAATATTATCATAATCATTTTTTTCATCATTATTATTATAATATTTTTTCAAATTAATTTTCCTATTGATATCCTCTTTTTTAACTAACTTTTTTTTATTAAAAAATATTCCTTTATACGTAGCAGCCATAGAACTAAAAACTCCAGTAGAATTGAAAGAAGCGTTTAAACTTTCACTATTCTTAATATTAACAGAATTATTTTTCCTTTTCTTTAAATTAATATCAGCATTTTTACTTCTATAAATACCAAATTCACTAAACATAGTATAAGAACCAGGACCAGGAGTTCCATTATCTCTATCAAATAGTCCTCTATATTTTTTTGCAATTGTTTTCGAATTTGATGATTTATAAATACTATTATATATCATTCCAGTTCCATTTATCAAATAACCTAAATTATAATCACTTGGTCCTGGTGTTATATCTTTTTTATAATTAAATCTTTTTTCTTTACCAATTGAATATAATGTTGAATTATGGAAATTACTAAGAAAATAATGACCTCTTTTATTTAATACTAAATTATTTTTATATTTTGCTGGACCAGGTGTTACATAATTATTTGTTAAATTCTTTGAATTAAATCTTAAACCCATTGAATATTTTGGAGAAAAACTTCCAAAAGGTTTTAAATAATTATATTCAGCTGGTCCAGGAGAGTCTTTTTTTATTTCGGAAGTTTTACCGTTTATTACTCTTTTTAACATATGTTCTTTAGATAAACCAAAAGAATAATGTGGGTTATTTTTAAAGTCAATATAAGGATGATCAACATTATCAAATTCTCTTACTATATTATAAAAATGTGCGTTTGATGGTACTATTTTTGTAAAATCACTTTTTGTACCATAACCAATAAAAGTTTTTCTTTGAGAAACTTTTGAAGGAATATTATATAAAAATGTTGCACTACTTGACTTATTAATTACTCGAAAACGAGGAGATTTTGGAAATGAATACATTTGTTTAGAAACAGAATGATTTAATGAATGATTTGATATTCCTTGACCAGAAAGAACTGTTATTGACATTATTTTAATTAATAATTAATAAAGCACATTAATTAATAATTATCTAAAATTAATATATATAAAATGAAATAAATAAATCATTAAAAAAAAATATTATTAAAAAATTTAAATATAAAAATAAATTAAAAAATGTCAAATCAAGAAGATGAAAAAGACTTATATAAAATATTAGGAATATCTAAAAAAGCATCTCAAGAAGAAATAAAAGAATCATTTAGAAAATTAGCAAGAAAATATCATCCAGATAAAAATCCAAATGATGAATCAGCAGCAGAAAAATTTAAAAATATATCTCGAGCTTATTCAATTCTTTCAGATGAAACAAAAAGAAAAAGATATGATAAATATGGAACAGTTGATGAAGATAATTTTAATTTTGATGATTTTATGAATAATTTCACTTTTAATTTTAATGACTTCTTTGATATTGATATGGAAGATATTCCTGAAATGAGTTTTCCATGTCATCATTTGAAATTTTTTATTATTAGAAAAGGAAAAGAAATTAAAAGTCATATGAATGAAGATAAAGATAAAGAAATTCAATTTCAAAATAATTTACCATTTTTACTTTTTGGAAAAGGAAAAGGATATAAAAATGTAAATAAAATATTAAATGATGATGAATGGGAAGAAATTGAAGAAGAAAAAAATAATTTTGATAATGAAGAAAGTGATGAAGATGAAGATATTGAAGAAGTTGATGTTGATTTACAAAGTTTATTAGATTTTATTGAAGAAAATACAAAAGGAAAAGGAAAGAAAAAAACTTGTAAATTATGTAAAAATAAATTTGATGAAGATGAAATTGAAGAACATTTTATTCAAAAACATGAAAATGAATATAATAAATCAAAATATGCAAAAGAAACTAAATGGAAAGATGCAGTTGATGCTTTTGAAAATTCAAAAAATGAAGAAATGAATGATATTGAAGAATTATTTGGAGGAAAAAAAGGAAAGAAAGGTAAAATGGGATTAGAAGATTTATTAGGAGAAATTATGGGTATGGGAATGGGAAGTGGATTTGGTGAAAAGAAAAAAAAAAAGAAAAATAAAAAGAAATAAATGTTTTTTATTAAATAAAATAAATTTAAAAATAATTTTATTTTGTATATTTTTTAATTTTGATTTAAATTTTATTAAAAAACTAAAATTTGAATATTATTATTAATATTAATTTAAAATGTTTAATAATAATGAAAGAAAAGTTAAAAAATATCCTTATATGGCTTATTCTCAAAATTTAATAGAATGTTTTAATATAATTGGTTATATGGAAGTTCATTTTGGAGAAATAATAAAAGAAATAAAGAAAAAACCTGAGAATAATAATGAAATAATACAAAAAATGAAAAAGCAGAATATAAATTATTTAGAAGAATATAAACCTAAAATAAATCCAATAATAATAAATACAATATCATCAAATATACAAGATGGAAATTTAATAGATTTTGATTTATTAATTAAATCAATATTTCCATCACCACCTTCAATTTATTTTAATAAAAATGAAAATAACAAAGATATTAAAATAGGAAATTATAATGTGATTTTTTATTTAAATATTAAACAAAAAACACCAATTTATTCTTTTTCATTAATTTTTTATGAGATGCTACAAATTTCAAATAATATTAAAATTTTTATTCCAAAAGTTTTTAATATATTAACACAATTTCCTTATTTTATTGAATTTAATAAATTATTTGAACAAATTTATAAATTATTTAAAATTAATAATCAAGAAATCCCCCTTGAAATAATGTTATATAATATAATAAATTTTATTCCAAGTCCAATTAATCATGAAATGTTAATTTCATTATTCCCTAATAAAGATTTAATTTCTTATGAAAAAGAAGTTTCACAAGAAAAAGATGAAAAATCAAAACCATTACATAATAAATCAAATGAAACAGGAAATATTAGTCAATTATCAGGATATCCTTGTTTTCATTTTAAATTACAAGAAATATTTAAAATTATTTCAATTTATAATATTGTTAAATTAATTATTTATAATTTTATTGAATCAAAAATAATATTCTTTAGCTGTAATATTGAAATTTTAAACATAACAATGTTTATGTTTTCAAAATTAAATTATCCTTGTAATGATTCATCTTCAATATCTTCCATAATTTCAATATCAAAAAAAGAATTTTTCACAAATGATATTAAATTTGTAGGAAAGTTAAATAAAAAGTTTTTTGGAGTTAATTGTAAATATAATAAAGAGGAATTTAAAATAAAAATTGATAATTTTTATTCAGAATATTTTATTATTGATTTAGATAATGACGATTTAGAATATTTTGGTCACAATGAACAAATAATTAAATTAAATGCATATATTGAAAAAATATTAGATGATAAAAAAATTAATTCATTTTTCTTAGAAAAATATATAAAAAAATTATATAATGATTTTAAAGATATAACTACTAAAGTTACAAATACTACTTATGGAGAAAATAGTGAAGATGAAACACCAAGATTTTTTGCCTTTGATAATGTATATATTTCCAAAAATAAAATTATTCAAGAAAAAATTTATGATTTTATTTTAAATCTTTTATCTATTTTTCATAATTTTTTTAAGTTAACTCTTGAAAAAGAAGAAAAAAATGGAGAAATAGTTAATAAATATAATTTATCTTACAAAAATGAAAAAACAATTTTTGAAAATTGGTCTGAAGAAGAAAAAATATTTGCTAATTTTTTTTTTGAATCTCATAATTGGGAAAAATATTTTAAAAATTATATATCTAATAATATAATTAATGAATTATTTACAATTCCATATATATTTAGTGAAGAATTTATTACTGTTAAACAAACTGGTAAAAATATTATTAAATATTATTTTGATATAATTGATAAATTTTATTTTACTAAAAGCACAATTGAAAAAGTAGATTTTAATAATTTTTATATTTATTATGAAAAAAATTTAAAGAATTATTTATTTAATGAAAGTAAAATGTCAAAGAAATTAAAAATTGATTATAATAAGAATTTTGATAAATTAAAAATTGGATATAAATATAAAATAACAGAATTAGACCAAAATGTTTTATTTTCTTATATTAATTTTATTGAAAATTTAGAGGAGTCTGAATTATTAAATATTTTCCCTTCAATAAATTTTAAAAATCAATTCAAAATAAAAGAATCAAATATATTAAATTTAACTCAAGTAATACAAGAAACTTTAATAGATCAAAAAATACTTTCAAATGAAGAAAATATATGTTTTTATTGTTTATCAATTTTTATTTTAATTTGTGATAATTTAGATATATGTGAACATTTTGAATATTTATTTAAAATATTAAAAAAGCAAACATTTTTAATTAGAAGAATTATAACCCTTATGTTATCAATTCTTTATAAATTATGTTTACATAATATGCAAGTTGACTACTTAAAAAAAAGTTTATTAATATATTTACAATTAATGAATATATTAACTCAATATAATATTATTCCTGATATTCTTTTATGGCATTTAATTGAAAATTTCAAAGAAATTGAATTAAAATATAATAAAATGGTTAAAGATATAAATGAGAAATCTGATAAATTAACTCCAAAAAATTATCCAAATGATATAGAATTAAAATTTAAAACTTTTTTAAGATATAATTTCTGTAAAGATGGAATTTTAAATGAAAAGTATTTGATTGAATTGTCAAAGAAAACTGATTTAAATTCAAATTTATCTGAACAATGCCAAAAATGCAATGTTACAATAACACCAAAAATTTTTATTAAAGACCTTTCCAAGCCTTCAAATAAATATTTGATTAATCTTTTTACTCCAAAAAAAATATATGAAAATTCAAAAGAGTTAATAAAAAGTTTTTATTTTAGTTTACAAAAAACAAATGAAATGAAAATTTCTATTCAAGAGAATATAAAAAATTTAATTTTTTATACAAATGCTTATAATATGAATCATAATTTACAAAATTTTTTATTTTCACTAATAGAAAATTAAAATTATTTAAAAATTATAAATAAAATATTAATAATATAAATATTTTAGTAAATTTTTTAATTATAAATAATGAGTTTATCAAACAATTCTTCAAAAAAGAAATCATTTCAACCTTCTATACTTTCATTTTTGGGATTTAATAATTCACAATCATCATCACAAAAGAATAATATATTAACAACAAATAAAAAAAGAACATATAATGAAATGTCAAATGATAAAAAATATCATTCAGAAAATCCCGCCAAGAAAAAAAGGAAGGAAATAATAATTATTGATGATGATTCTATAGAAGATATAAATAATTATCAATTTAAACAAAATGATGAAATAATAAATTTATCAAAAAATGATATTCAAACACCAAGTTTTAATGATATAAAAAGTAAAAATCAAAAAGATAAAAAATCAAAAAATAAAGATGAAGATGACATAGATTTCATAGAAATAAATGATTCAATAAAAGAAAATAATTTTAATTTAGAAGAATATGATAAAACAATAATAGAAAAAGAATTAAAAGAAAATCCACATTATTTAGATTTTTCATTAAAGAAAAATCACTCAACAAAATATTTATCAGACCAAGAAAAAAATTTAGAAAATTACATATCAACAACAAATAAAAAAGAGAAAATATTACAAATTCCCACAACAAATACATCATTTAAGAAATTAAAAAATAAAAAATCAACAAATAAAAAATCAACAAGAAATTCAATAAATTCAATAAGTGACAATGACAATATATCATCAATATCAAATGATGAAGCATTAAATCAAAATGAAATTTTTCAAAATCCACAAAATGGTTTACCAGATTTTTTAAAACCAGAAAATATAAAAGATAAACAAGGAAATAAACCAGATGATCCAAATTATGATCCAACAACTTTATATGTTCCTAATGAATATATAAAAAAACAAACTCCAGCAATGAGACAATTTTGGAATTTTAAAAAAGATAATTTTGATAAAGTTTTATTATTTAAATTAGGAAAATTTTATGAATTATTTTTTGATGATGCAATTATTGGTAATCAAATATTAGAATTAAATTGGATGGGAAATGATCCTAAAAAATTACATGTTGGTTTTCCTGAGAAAATATTAGAAGAAAAAAGTAGAATTTTAATTAATGAAGGTTATAAAGTTGCTGTTGTTGAACAAACTGAAACTCCTGAACAATTAAAAGAAAGAGTTAAAAAAGATAATTCTAAAGATGCTTGTGTTAGTAGAGAATTATGTAATGTTTTTACTAAAGGTACTTATTTAAAAGATGATAATAATAATAATAATTATCAAATTACAAAAAATAAATTTTGTATTAGTTTAGTTTATAATGATAAATCTGAATCATTTGATAATTCACAAAGTAATAATAATAATTATATGAGTAATTTATCTCAAAATAATATTAATAAATTTATTGAATGGGGAATTTGTATTTTTGATGTTACTACTCTTCAATTTTATTTAGGAAATGTTATTGAAGATATTCAAGGAAGTCAAAGTCAAAGTCAAAGTCAAAATTATATTGAAGGTAATTATACTAAATTAATGACTACTTTATATAATTTATGTCCTGATGAATTAATATTAATTAGAAATAATATTCCAAATAGAGCTCTTTCTTTTATTCATTCTTTAAGTAGTCATCCACAAATTAATTATATTAAAAATTCATATTCTTTAACAGATTTAAATAATTTATGTCAGAAATATTTTGGTGAAAATTTTCAAAATTGGAATCAAACAATTTTAAATTTATTTTCTAATGAACAACGTAATCATTCATCATTAATGGCATTACATTCAACAATAATTTACCTTGAAAAAATATTATTAGCAAATCAATGTTTACCAACTGCAATTTTTCATAGTTATGATGGAGATGCTACAATAAATCCAAATAAAAAAATGATAATGGATTATCAAGCAATATCAAATTTAGAAATAATAGAAACTCAATTAGATCCAAAAAATCCTGAAAATGGATCATTATTAGAATATTTAAATAAGGCACAAACTCCTTTTGGAAGAAGATTAATGAAAAATTGGATTTTAAATCCTTTATGTAATATTAATGATATTAATGAAAGATTTGATATGGTTGATGATTTTATTAATAATGAAGAATTAATTATTAAAATTAGAAATGCTTTATGTAAATGGCCTGATATTGAAAGAAAGTGTTCTAAATTTTATAAATTTGCTATGGATAGTAATTCAAAAGCTATTTATTTTGAAGATATTGGAAAAAATAGATTAAATGATTTTTTTAATTTGATTAATTTTATGATTTCTAGTCAAAGTTTTTTTGAAATTTTTAAAAATTATATTCCTAAATTTAAATCAAAGACTTTAATTAATAAATTAAAAATTGGAACCAATATACCAGATTTAAATGAAGTTTTAGGAGAATTAAAAAATAATTATAGTATAGTAAATACAAAAGATGATAAAGGTAATCTAATTCAAAAAATAGAAAGTAAACCTGGTATATATGAAGAATATGATGATTGTAAAGAAGAATTAAATAATATACTAAATAAATTTGAAGAAATATTACAAAAAGAAAAAAAAAGAATTAAATGTGCAATAATTCAATATTCACATACAAAAGGAATGAAATATGAATTAGAAATCCCTGAAGAATATGTTAAAAAAAACCGTCCAAAAGATTATATATTAACAACAGCAAAAAAAGGTTATTTACGTTTTCATACACAGGAAATATTAGACAATGTAAAATTATTAGAAACAACTCAAGAAAAATTAAAAAATTTATCTCAAAATGTAAACATTCAACTATTTAAACAATTCTATAATAAACATAATATCTTAAATCATTACATAAACATAATATCAGAAATAGATTGTTTATCAAATTTAGCATATATATCAATCATGGATAGAGAAAAATTTTGTCGTCCAAAATTTATAGAATTATCAGAAAATAATAATTCACCATATATTGAATTAAAAGAATGTGTTCATCCATGTTTATTAAGTAGAAATCAAAATTTTGTTCCAAATGATATTATGATAGGAAAAAATGGTAAAAATTTAATAGTAATAACAGGACCAAATATGGGAGGAAAATCAACATTACTTCGTCAAGTTTGTATAGCTACAATTATAGCACAAATTGGTTGTTATGTTCCTGCTAAGGAATGTACTATGACAATTGTTGATAGAATTTTTACTAGAATTGGTGCTAGTGATAAATTATTAGAAGGTAAAAGTACTTTTTATGTTGAAATGGAAGAGACACAAAATATTTTGAGAAATGCTACTAAGAATTCTTTAGTTATTATGGATGAATTAGGAAGAGGAACTTCAACAAAAGATGGTAAAGTTATTGCAAAAACTATTTTATCTGTTTTGGAAAATAGAATTAAATGTAGAGTTTTATTTACTACTCATTATCATGATATTATTGAATGGTGTAGAAATGAAGAGAAAATTGGTTTATATTATATGGAAAGTAATGTTGATGAGAAAACTAAAGATATATCATTTTTATATAAGTTTAAAGAAGGTATTTGTCCTGAAAGTTATGGAATTTCTGTTGGAAAGTTAGCTGGATTACCTGAAAGTATTATTAGTATGGCTAGAAATATTGCAGAGAAAAATAGGTTAAAGTTACCTTTTAGTATTAATTAAAGAATATTTGTTTTTTTTAAGCTTTTATTTATTTATTTATTAATATATGTTTATATTTTTATTTATTACTCTTTTTTTTAATTAATGAAAAATAACTGAAAATTGGAAAAAAAGTGATAATTTAAATATAAATTGTTTTTTACGAATTTGAATAATATCATAAAAGATTAGAAAAAATTATTTAAAATATTTATTACCATTATATAAATAACTTATACACATAAAGAAAAATATAATTATAATTTATTAAAAAAAGAAATGGGAGGAGAAATTTCAAAAGCAGAACCAGAAACAGAGGCATCAAAACATCATTCAAAAAACCACACACACAAACATCATGAAGCAAATCATGATTCTTCTCGTTCAACAAGTCACAATACTCCAGAACAAAATAATAATGATCACCCAAAAAGAAAAAAAGAAAAAGTAGCAATAGTAGCAAAAAATAAGAAAAGTACAAATCTAGAAAAAAAAAATTTAGAACTAATCCATAAAAACAATCCAAATAAAGAAGACTATGATTTAATATATAACATAATAGACAAACATTTTTTTATGCAAACTTTAAATCAACAAGCAAGAAACGAAATAATAATAACAATGTCCTTATGTAAAGTAAAAAAAAATACAACATTATTTACACAAGGAGCAAATGGAAATTATTGGTATATAGTACATGAAGGTAAATTAGAAAAGATATTTGATGATAAAAAAAAAGTTGATTTAGGAAAAGGAGATTCATTTGGTGAATTGGCTTTAATATATGATTCTCCAAGAGATTCTACAGTTAAAGCAATTACAGATTGTCAATTATGGGTTTTAAAAAGAGATGTTTTTAGAAAAATTTTAGATTATTTATTTACTTTAAATTATGATGAAAATAGGAAATTTTTAGATAGTATTAATTTACCTTTGGATAATTCATTCAAAGCTATTTTGGCTAATAATTTATTAACTCAAATTTATAAAAGTGGAGAAGTAATTTGTAAAGAAGGTGATTTAGGTAATTGTATGTATATTATTAAAAGTGGTGAAGTTAATTGTATTAAAAATGGGAAAGTTATTCGTGTTTTGAAAAAAGGGGATAATTTTGGTCAAAAGGCTATTTTAGAAGAAAATAGAAGGACTTTGGATATTGTGGCTAAAACTGATTGTCATTTATGTTCTATTTCTGTTGAATTTTTTAAAACTCAATTAGGAATTAATTATAAAGAAAGTTTATATTTTGGATTTCTCAATTTAGCTTTTCAACAATCTAAACATTTTAATATTATAAATACTAAAATGTTAGAAAAGGTTTTTTCATTTTTTCAGTTTCATAATTATAAAAATTCAGAAGTTATATTTAAAAAAGGTGAAATACTTCAAAATAAAATTTATATTGTTTTAGAAGGAAATATTATAAATAAAATAACAAGTAAAGTTGAAGCAAATAGATATGGATTTTTTTACGAAAAAGAAATATATGAAAATAAAAAAATTTCAATAAATCAAGATTTAATTGCAGATCCTGATTGTTTATTAGCATCAATTGATTTTGCAAAATTACAAGGTGAATTAGGAGGAAATATGCAAAATATACAAAAAAAATCAAATCAAATGACATCAATTGATCAAATTACTTTATTTAAAAATTTAAGTGAAGATAAAATTGAATTATTAGAAAGTAAATTGAAAATTGAAAAATTTGAAAATGGAAGAAAAATTATTACTCAAGGTGAACAAGGAGATAAATTTTATATAATTAAAACAGGAAGAGTTGATTTTTTTGTTAATTCAAAATATGTAAGATCATTAAATGATAATGAAGAATTTGGTCAAAGATCTTTAATTATAAATGAAAAAAGATCAGCAACAGCAATAGCAAACGGACCAGTTGTTTGTTATACATTAACAGCAAATGTTTTTAAAAGTATTTTAGAACCGAATTTATTAGCATATTTCCAAAAGAAATTTTATTTAGAAGATAATACAATTGAATTAAAAGATTTAGATAATATAAAAGAATTAGGAAGTGGAAATTTCGGTTTTGTAAATTTAGTACGTAGTCGAAAAAATAAACAACTCTATGCAATAAAAGCATTAAATTTATATCAAATAAAAAAAGAAAAATTAGAGACATGTGTAGAATTAGAAAAAAATACTTTATTAAAAGTAGATCATCCATTCATAATGAAAATGGTTAAATATTTAAAAAATGATGTATTCATATTTTTCATAATGGAATATATAAAAGGAAAAGAATTATGGGAAGTAATACGTGAAATAGGTTTATTAAATAGACAACAAACACAATTTTATGGAGGTAGTATGTTACTAGCATTAAATTACCTTCATAAAAAAAAGATAATATACAGAGATATTAAACCAGAAAATATTATGGTTAATGATATGGGTTACATTAAAGTAATTGATTTTGGTACTGTTAAAGAAATAAAAGAAAGAACTACAACTGTTATAGGAACACCACATTATATGGCACCTGAAATTGTTAAAGGAGCTGGTTATACTTTTCAAGTTGATATTTGGTCAATTGCTGTTTGTATGTATGAATTCTTTTGTGGAAAATTACCCTTTGGTGAAGAATATGATGATCCTATGGATGTTTATAAAGCTGTTAATAAAGAAGAGTTAAAATTTCCTCCTTATGTTCATGATAAGGAATTTATTGATTTAATAACAAAAATGTTAAAGAAAAGTCCTACTAGTAGATTATGGCAATTTGAACAAATTAAGGAAGAACCTTATTTTAAAAAGTTTGATTGGAATAAATTAATTTCTTTATCTTTGACTCCACCTTATAAATTGACTTTTAAAAATGAAAAAGAAAATCCTAGTATTCCTTATCTTGCTTATTTAAAAGAACAGGATGTTAAGAAAATTAATAATAAGAAAAAATTAAGTGCTAGAGGAGCTGAATTTGAGAAATGGGTTAAAAATTTTTAATATATACTTTATTATTGGATAACATATTGTTATGTAATTTTTTATTTGTTTTAAATTGTTATTATTTAATTTATTCGTGTAATGAATTTATTTTATATTAATATAGATTAATTTTGATAATTGATTTATGATATTTATTACAAATATTAACTTGTTTAATTATTACTTTTAAATTATTATAAAATGAAAACAAATAATAAATGATTTAATAAAAATTTTAATTTGTAAATATTTCAAAAAAAATGATTTTATAAATTAAATTAAAAATAAAAAAAATAACTATTAAAAATCATTTATTTTGGATCTACTCTTGCTTTTATCAAAATTATTATCCCAAATTTCAGATTGTTTAACTGGTTTCTTTTCAAAACTTTTTCTTTCAGTATCATCAGGATTATAGTCTTCATAATTATCACTAGCTTCTTCAAGTTCATTTCCTAAATTAGGTTTTTCAATTTTAGGTTTTTCATTTTTAGGTTTTTCAGTATTAAAATTATTATTATTATTTCCATTAGTAACAATATTAGTATTATTGTCATCTATTTTTTGAACTTTATTTTCTTTTTCTTTCATTTTAACTTTATTATTAACTTCTGGTTCCTCAATATATTGATTATATATTTTTAATTTTTTTGCAATTTTATTAGGAATATCAATTTCATTATCAGCAGAACCTCTTTCTTTAACTATTTTTTGTAATTCAGTAGCAATAGTAGGTAAGAATATAAAATTAAAAACATTAATAGCTTGATCAATTATATAACAAGCAACACAAATTAATGCAATATTCATCCATAAAGTTCCTGAACTAAATGCAACTACCATTGTAGCACATGAATTAAAGAAATTCCAGTTATGAACAATAATTAAAAATACAATATAAGCAATAAAAGTTATTAATAATAATACTGAAATATTTAACCAAGTTTCATATCTTGTAAAAATTATTAAATCAATTGAAACAATTAATAAAATATTAGAAAATAAATTTACACTATTAAACCATAAACCAGCTATATCACCATCATCATTTACAGGTAAATTCTTCAAAGTATAAATTACTAAATAACAATTAATTAAACAATGAATTAAACCTTTAAGTAAATTTAATCCAAAATTAACAATAGTAAAAATAGGAGAATCTCTTGTTTCACTATATAAAAAAGGTAACATTTTTCTAACAATTTCACCATCAGTTGGTTTGACATCAAAATCTAAACAAGCTCTAGCTCCTAAAGGAAGTGAAGTAAATAATAAATTAAATAAAGTAATAAACCAATCATCCATAATAGTCTGTCCTGAAAAATTATTATAAAAACCATAGCAAAATTGTACTAAAGTAAAAACGAAATTTTTATAGAAAAAATACATAACACATTCAGAATTTCTAATATAATTAGTTCTACCATGAAAACAAAGTATCCTATGTAAAAATTTAAATTCTCCAATTGCATAATCTGAACTTTGTACTGCTCTCATACCTTCTTCACCATAAATCCCAACACCAATATGAGCTTCCATTATCATAGAAACATCATTTCCTCCATCTCCAATTGCTAAAGTTACTGCTTTTGGTTCATAATGTTTCATCATTTTAACAACTTGACTTTTTTGTAATGGAGATACTCTACAACAAATAACAGCAACTGCATCTTTTGCTATTTCCAAAAACATATTTTGAATTTGATCACCTTCATTTATTGTTAATAATGCTTTTTCATCTACTAAAATACCAAATTGTGGTTTATGTAATGAATCATAATTTCCTGCAAAGCCTTTGAATTCTTTACAAAAATCTGTTATTACTTTTTCTCTTTCTGCTGTATTTATTACTTCCATTTGTTCATTTTTTTTTACTTCTATACCACATATATTAAATGTTTTCATATCTTTTGAAATTAAATTACAACTTAATCCTATATTATATGCTGTGTTCATTTTATCTCCTGTTAACATCCATATTTTTACTCCTGCCATACGTAAATCTCTTATTGTTTCTGGGACTTTATCTTGTAATTTATCTTCTACTATTGTTGTTCCTATTAAGAATAAATTATTTTCTACTGTTTTATATACTTCTGCTACTTTCTTATCTTTATCTTCTAATTCTAAATTTGCTTTGTTTAATTCATCTGCAAATCGTTGATATTCATCTTCTGTTAATACTTTCATTGCTACAAATAATGTTCTAAATCCTTGTGCTGAAAATTTATTTACATAATTTTTACATTGTTTTAATATTTCTGGTCTTGTATCTTTACTTAATAATGTTTCTATTACTGAATCAGCTCCTTTACAATATAATTTAATATAATCACCATCTCTCATTATTACTGTTTCTCTTTTTCTATCTGAATTAAATTCAATTAATTGTAATCTTTCTAAATTTTTTACTTCATTACTTTCACCTAATTTTATTCTTTTTACTGTAGATTGACCACTTTCAGTTAAAGCAAATCCTTGTTCTCTTGCACTTTTAACTAATTCAATACTATCAGGACTCATTGCAATATAATCTTCACTTCCATCATCATTTTTTTGAATAGAACAATCATGACATAAAGCTAAAGCTTGCCAAAATTCAGATAATATTGATGAAGATTCTTCAAGAGAAATTGAATAATTATTATCTTGTGTACTATAGGCTTTATATCCAGGATAATTTGATGTACATATTTTTAAATTTTTAGTTTTAATTGAATTATACATTTCAAGACGTTTAAATGGAATAATATTTTCTTCTTCTCTGAATTTAACATTTTTAGGTGATGATTCATCTTCTAATCCTCTTAAAAATTCATAACAAACATCACCTATTACACAAAATCTAAATTGCATTTTATTACATGTTAAAGTTCCAGTTTTATCACTGAAAATATAATTAACAAGACCTAATTCTTCATTTAATGAAACAGAATTTGGAGTAACCCATCTTTTCCTTATTTTAGAATAACCTTCAATATCACAACTCATAAAACCACCTTGTATTAATTTAACAACTTCTAATGTAATAATTAAAGAAATAGGAATCATAGTATTTAAAAGAAGAAGATAAGTAAAAAAAGAAATAACACCTTCAACACCAAATTTATATTTTTGTATTTTATAAATTTCATTAAAATCTTCTAAGTTTTTTTTAAAATAAACTCCTCTTAAAATAGCAGAAATAAGACATAAAACAACTTGAAAAATAAAAATAAAAAGTAAACTCTTATTCATTAATCTCTCAACACTAGAATATTTAACTCTAGGATCTTTAGAATTTTTCATAATTTTACAATTATGTCCAGTATAACAAACAATACCAATAATCCATTGTGTATTTCTTAATTTAGCACCTTTTAAAAGTAATTGTTTAGGATCTAATGGAACATTACAATCAGTATTAGAAACTGAATTATCAGAAACTTCAAATTGAATATGCATTTTACCATTTAATTGATATAATTCAGGATTAGGATGATCACAAATAACATCACCACCAACTTTTAAATTTTGACATTTTTTATCACCTTTTCTGAATTTATTTGCAGTTTGTGTAGGAGAACATTTTAACTTTAATGTTTTTTCTCCATCAAGTGTACCAGTTTCAATAAAACAAATACCATCTTGTATATCTGAATCAATTAATATTAAATCAGCAGGAAATGCATTATCTTGTTTAACTTCTACAATTTCTCCCATTAATAAATCACCACTTTTACATTCAATCCATTTTCCATTTCTATAAACTTCAGCAGGCTCAGAATTTTGTTCTTTATCTAAACGAGCACGTGCACAATCTTCAATTGCTTCTCTTATTAAAGATACACTTAAAACTACTACAATTGGTATTAATGCTGTTTCTGCTCCTAAAGGAGATATTGCTGGGATACATTGAATTATTGCACAAAATAAAAAATATACGTTTGCTGGACGCATAAATTGATACATTAAGGCTTTTGGAAGAAATGTTATTACGTTATATTTTGTTGTGTCTACTTTGTTGTCTTTAAATTTGTATTCTCTGTTTAATTCATTGTTGTTTATGTAAAATTGATATAGATTCGTATTGGATTTTGTTGAAGTTTTTGATATGTTTGTTTGAGATTTTAATGGAGTATTTTCTTTTGACATATTTTTTTATAGATAATTTGTTAATTTTTTTTTGTATCATTAATAATTAATTTTTTTAATTATTATAAAATTAGGATTTTTAATTTTTTTGTATTTTGATTTAAAGAATTTTAGATTATTAATATATTTTTATTAATTTTTAATCATAAAAAGATTTTGAAATTATATTTGTTATAAAATTATATTTTTTAAAATTTAAAATTTAATATTTAATTAATATGAAGTCAAAATAAATCATTAAATATAATGAATAATTATGAAAATATAAAAAGTTTTATTTTGAAAATGAATAAATAATAATAGTTAATATTTATTATTCAAAATAATTAAAATGTACTCTTCAAAATTGAAAGCAAGATCAGTTTCATTAACAAAATTAAATCCATATTATAATAAAATAGGATATCATTTACCTTATAATTATGAAGATCCAACTTTCAGAAAAACATGTAAAGGATTATTTTTAAAAAAAGATATTTATTTACAAGAATTAATTCAAAAAAAATTAAGTAATTTACCTCAAGTTAAAATGAAAAGGCCAAAAAAACATTACTATATTGATTCAAATAATACTGCATATCCAAAAGAAATTATTTTAAATACTGTTTTTCCTTTAAAAAAAAGAAGAAATAATAATATTGCAAATAAATTTTTTGAAATGGAAGAAAGAAAATTATTTGAATCAAATCCATATATAATAAAATATGGTTCATTTAGTTTTGGTAAAGATACTTTAAGGAAAAAAATTACATTATCAATAGATTTAAAAAATGAAAATATTACAAAAATTCCATTTAATAAAAATATAAATGACATAATTAAAAATGTAAATATAGATAAATCATATACAGAAAGATTAAATAAAAAAACAAAGAAAAGAATTGAAGTAAGAAAACACATTCCAACAATGAATGAAATATTAAATAATAACAATGATAATTTTATAGGTTCATTTTTTACAAAAAGAAATTTAACAGACAAAAAATAAAAATGAAAAAATTTTAAATGAATTGTTGAATTTAAAAAATTCTGTAGAAGTTTAATTATTTAAAATACTAAATAAAATCTATTATAAGTTTAATATATATAAATCATTTATAAATAAAAATATTATTAAAAGTAATTTTTATGAAATATGTTTCCCTTTTTTACAAGAAGAACAACATTCTCTACATTTTAAACAACAAGTATAATATTCATCTGCACCGCATTGTCTGCAAGAAAAATATTTTATTTTTCCTGGATGATATAAACATGATGTTTCAGAATTAGTTGATTCTAAATATAATATTCCACAATTTTGACATTTTTTTGGCTTTTCTTTTTTTTCCTTTTCTTCTCTAATTCTTATTTTTTCTGATAAATATTCATTTATTTTTTTTAACTTTTTATTTGAATATTCTAATGATTCTATTTCTTTATTTTTATTTAAAAATATATTATTTATTTTTTTTAAATTAAATTCCTCAAAATTAATGTTTTCTTCTTGTAAATCATCTTCCATTATTATTTTACTTTTGATACTTTCTATTTTTTTTTCTAACATTATTTGTTTATCTTTTATTTCCTTATTTTCTTTATTTAATTCTTTAACTTGATAATTAATATTTTTAACATAATTATCAATTATAGAAGTTTTTTCTTTTTCTAATTTTGAATTATATTCTTGATAAGCTTTTGATAAATTGATTTCTTTTTCTAAAGAATTAATTCCATCATTTAATGATATTATTACATGTTCTAAATCCATAAAAGCATCATAATCAAAGGTTCCAGTTTCTCTTGAAAAATTACTAATTATTGACATATATTTTAATTAGTGAAATATCATTTACTTATAAAATTTGATAAAAATTAAAAAAAAAATATAAAAAATAAAAATATTATTGAATTAATTTTAAACAAAAAATAGATTATATTAAATCTAAATTATAATAGTTCAAACATTTTTTATTTATAAGAAAAATAATAGTATTTTGATTGAATCCTGCTTTTATTTCATCAAAATGAATATAATTATGTATAATATAAACACTAATTTCTTTTTCAATATTTTTAATAAAAAATAATTCATTGTCAAATAAAAAGATTATGCCCTCTTTATTTGAAGTACATTTAATATTATTAGAATTATAATTATTATTTTTATTGTTATTATAAAGTTTATATTTATATAATATTAAATTATCAGAGAATTCATTAACAATATTATCTCTTATCAATTCATCTTTAAAAAAATTTTTTGAGAAAAAATTAAAAGAATTAATTATTACAAAATTTTCAAAATCAATTAACCAAATTAATCCTATATTAAATAAGATAAATAAATATTTATTTTTATAAACACAAATTTGATTTTCATTTATTGAAATAATTAAATTAATTTTTTTTAATATAATTCCTTCTCCATCATAAAAAGACAAAGAGTCATTAGTAGCAATTAAAACCAAATTATCTTTTAATTTGTTTATAAAATTAATATTAAAAATTGAGGAGATATGTCTTATTTCTTTTAAATTTTCATTAAATTTCAAAATATGTACAAAATTCTGTGATTCATCATAATAATCAATATCATAATTTATAAAAGTTAAGGAAGTTTTTTTATTATTTTTCTTATTTATATTTTTTGTGTTAATATAAGAAAAACAATATAAAAATTCCTTTTTAGCCATTACATATTTATGATATTTGATATCATTATTTATAAATAAATATTTTCCTTTAAAAATAAAATCATTTTTTTTATCTAATTCATAAAAATATAAATTATTCTCTTTTTTAATTATAAATAAATTATTGTAACACGTCAATATATCTTTAAATAAAACATAATTAAACCTTTTAATTTTATTAAACATATAATCAAATATTATCATACTTTTTTTATTTATTAATAATATTTTTTCAATATCAGGAAAGAAATAACATTTTCAAAATAATATTTTTTAGAATGCTTCAAAGTGCTTTTTTCAAATTTATATTAATATATGAGATAATAATAAAATGATCCTTAAATTTGATATAATTTAAATTAGATTGAATAAAACAATTAATTGTCCCCATAAAATAATCCTTTAATTTTTGTATTTGATTATATTTTGTTGATTGAAAGAGTATTTTTTTCATTTTAAAATTAAAAATATTTTTAATATTCTGAAGAATAGGGTAATACATTTGTTTTTTTTCTCTAAAAAATTTATATGTTTTCATTAAATTTTCACATAATAAAATTTCTAAATAATTCATTCTCATAAAATGTTCATAAAATGGATATATATAAAAATAATTTTTAACTTCTAATGAATTAAAATGATTTTCAATTTCATTTAATTGTTTTAATTGTTTTTGATAAGAATTCATAATATCCAATAAATAATTATTAGAAAATTTTACATTCCCACAAAATAATTCATTAATTTCCACAATATTGCATTCTGGGCACAATGGAAAAATAAATTCTATTTTTGGATAAATTACTTCAATAAATTTTAAATTATGAGAATCAAATCTTATTTTATGTGAACAATAAAACTGATTATATATTTCACAAAAATTTGTTAAAAAAGTTGGCTTATTATAATGGAAAAACCTTAATAAATATTGATTACAAAAAATAAAATTTTGAGTAAATTTTCTCAAAGGATGATATAAAGTCAAAAACTCATTTAAAGGATTAATATTACAATGACCTTTATTACAATTGGATTCTATAAATATTCTTGATTCTCTATAAAATAAATTGATAATTGGAATATTTTTATTATTTATATATATGTTTTCAACAAGTTCCATCTTCCTATTATCTATTATAAAATTCAATTTATCTTATAAATTTTATTTGGAATATTTAAATTTTTATAAATTTTTTAGTCAATTTTATTTTAATAAAATAAATACATGTTTTTTATTTAAATAAAAAATAATATTTATATTAAACTACTTAATAAAAATTTTCCTTAAAAAATTGATGAATAAAATCAATTTAAAGAATTTATACAAATTTGTTCTTTATCGTTTTCAAACAAAATTCATCTAAATTTTGTATAGCTTCATTTTCTTTTTTTAATTTTAAATAACAATTAGCTCTCATAACATAAAAATCAAGACTTTTTTTATGTTTATATTTTTCATAATAATGAATATAAGAATCAAAATCTTTAATAGCATCTTCATATTTTTCAGTTAAATAATAACACATTCCTCTTTTTGAATAAGCTTCATAAAAATTTTTTTTAATATCAAGAACATTACTTAACATACTAATTGCTTCAGTAAATCTTTCTAATTTCATTAAACAAGTTGCTTTATTATAATAAACTGAAATATCAGAAGATTTAATTAAATTTTTTCTATCATAACTTAAAATAAAATTATAATTAAAAATAGCTTCTTCAAATCTTCCTAATTTACTAAGACATAATCCTTTATTATAATATGCATCAACAAAAGTTCGATTTAATTTAATAACTTTATCAAACATTTCAATAGCATTTGAATTTTGTTTTAATTCCATAAAACATAAACCTAATCTAAAATATGTTTCTTGTGAACTATTATCTAATTCAATTGCTTTTTTATAATCTGTAATAGCTTCTTTAAATTTTCTCATTTTACTATAACAATAACCTCTTTGAAAAAATGCATTAATAAAACGAGGATTTAATTCAATTGCTTTTGAAATTTCTAAAATAGCTTCATCAAATCTTTCTAATTTAATATAACAACTTCCTCTTTCAAAATAAGCTTGAGGATAATTATTATCTAATTCAATTACTTTATTCATTTCTAAAATAGCTTCTTTAAATTTACCTAAAGAATAATAACAATAACCTCTTTGAAAATAAGCATCAACATAATTATTATTTAATTCAATTGCTTTATTATATTGTGAAATAGCATCTTCTTTTCTATCTAAATTACTTAAACAAATTCCTTTATTAAAATAAGCAGGAGTATAATTTGGATCTATTTGAATTGCAGTATTATATTGACATATTGCTTCTTCTTTATTTCCCATACAATATAAACATGCACCTATACTGTTAAATATTTTTGCTGTTGGTTCAAATTCAAGTATTTTCTTATATTTTGATATTGCTTCATTGTAAAATTCTAATTCTTTAAAACATTTTGCTTGACCATATATTGCTTCTACACATTTTGGATTTAATCTTAAACACTTTTCATATGTTTGAATACTTTTTGGAAAATTTTTTAAACCGGAATATATTTTTGATTTTAATAAAAGAGATTCAAAGCTATTTGGATATAATTTTAAATGCTTCATTATGTATAATAGTGCTTTTTGATAGTCTTTTGATAAATAATTATCTTTTGCTCTTTGAAGATTTGATACTGAATCATCGTTATAGTTTAGCATTTCGATTTATATTTTGAAAAATTTATTATTAATAATTAAATTGCCTAATATTTTAATTTTATGAAGTATTATTTTTTTTTATATAAAAGCATCCATATTTTTTTTTATATGAATTAATAATCTTTTAAATGGAAGAAAAGTCAAAAAATACAGTTTCTAATGAAATTGAAACAATGGTAAAATATTTAGTTGAACAAAGCAATAATAATAAAATAAATAAAGGAAAATTAAGTTTTATTGAAACCCCAAAAGACAGTCTTTCTCAACTTTTAAATGAAAGTATAAATAATGAAAATAAAGATTTTGAAATTCCAAATAAGATTAGTTTTGAACATAAACAAAAATATAATACAATAAGTGAAAATCAATGTCATTATTTTACAAAGGAAACAAGTAAAGAATCAATATTTGAAAAAAACAATGTAGTAAATAAAAATAAAAATGATGATAATGGAAGAATAAAAGAAAAAATTATCGGTGATTTTTTCTTAGAATGTGATAATAATTATATTAAAGATATTAAAAGAAAACATTTAAATTATTTTAAAAAAATATATGATGAAATGTTAAAAGAATGGAAGAATGTAAAAGTTTTTCATTTATTTAATAAAAAATTAATATCTTATTATTTTATTACATTTTGTTTAAGAAATGAATTTGAACTATTTATTAATAGTTGGAATAATAAAGATATAAATAAATTTTTTATAAATCAAATTTATTTATTTATTTCAGTTTTATTTTTAGATGATAATTGTTTTTTAAATAAAACAACTATGAGAAACTTTTTAAATGCTTTTGAATATTCTTTTCAAAATTTTCAAATATTAAATCTTTTAACAGAAAATGATAAAATTAATGATAAAGATAAATTAACTTTTAAAACTAAAAATAAAATAATTTTATCTCTTTTTCAAATTGTAAATACATCTAAATTAGAATATTTTCATGATATTTTTAAATTATTATATTGTATAAAAAATAATGAATCTTTATTAAAAATTATTAAAGATATTGAACAAAAATCAAAATCAATTCAAGAGTATGATTGAAGCATAAATAATTTTTATTATAAATATTAAAAAAATATATTTATAAGAAATCATATAATAAAACAATTATTTTTTATAACAAAAAATTAAAAATTAATTTTATTTTTTTAAATATTTTTCATTTCCCCAAAATCAGCAGTTTTAATATCATTAATACTAGGATTTTTTAATAATTCATCTTCTTCTTTAATTTTCTTTTTATCTTTATTTTCACATTCTTTTTTTTTATAAACTAAAACATAAGCATCTTTAGTAATAACATCTTCTTTTTCAATTTTTTTAATATTAGTATCATTAATATCATACCATTCATTATCATTTCTAACAATTGCTTTATAATGAGCATTTTTAATATTTCCCATATGACATAAAATTGAATTTAAATCATAAATTACTTCTTCATCTTCACCTGGAAAATAACTAGTTAAATCTAAACCATCTAAAGTATATCCAACTAATGTTTCATCTTTTTTATTATTTAACATATCCATTAAATCATCAAATTTTTTTTTTATTCTTTTAATATTTAAAATTAAATATTCAGGAGCTTTAAAAGTTTCCATTGTTTTATATGGTTCAACTCTTCTAGAACATTTAGGACAAATATAATCTTTTTCTTTTTTTAATCTTTCTTCTTTTTTTGATATATCAAAACAATCATAAATATTTATTTCTTCTTGCATTGCTAATCTTGGATCAGTATCATCTTCTAATTGAGTATAAAATTGATTGAAATTTTCTTTAAATTTTTCAAAGTCAACTAAAATAAAAATTGGTCTTGAAATTTGTTGTTTTAATAATATTTCTTTTAATGGTGTTGATTGAGGTAAATTTATTTTACAAAATGAAGTTTTATCACTTGAAATATTACAAAATTCACATTTAGGTCCACTATAAAACCAACTATCACTTTTTTCTAAATTATGATAAAAATATAAATCAAAGAAACTTTCTTCTTTATTAATTTTACTATATTCATTTTCTATAAAAGAATCATCATTTAATTTTTTATAAAAATCAGTATAATATGTATCATCTAAATTACCTTCTTCATCATGTCTTACCATATCATCCATTGATCTTCTATAATATTTAAATATTTCTTTATTTAAATCTTTTAATGTTAATCTTTGATTCATTGAAAATACTTTTGAATATGTTAATGCATTTATTTTTTTTGTTGTTGAAAACCAACCTTTTTCTTCTTCAAAATTAATAGGAGTAATATAAAAATTAATTAAATCTCCATTTATATTATCTGGTACTTCAATAAATGATATTTCCCATTCGATAAAAACTTCATCTGAGAAATTATATCTTGTAAAAATATAATCAAATATTAATACATCATCATCTAAAATTTTAACTAATTCACAATCTTTAAAAAGCATACATTCAATTTTTGATTTTTTAAATTTTTTATATTCTTTAATTCTTTTTTTAATATCTTTAACACTAGTAAATTTATTAACATCAAATAATTCAACATTAACATATTTATATTCAAAATCATAAGGAAAAACTCTAAAATGTATTTTAGAAAATTCTTCTTTATTAGGAATAGGTAAACCAAAATATAAAAAAGGAGGATAAGTAATAGAAACACTTTTACAAAAAGGGCATTTAATTTTCATTTTTAATTGACCTTGAAATAAATCAATAATAATAGATTTATTCATTGAAGTATGTGCCTTCCACCAACGACTACAACATTTTCTATCACTTTCACCATTTAATTGTTCATAAAAATTATAACTATCTTCATTATTTCTATTTTTAATTTCATTTAATTCAGTATGTAATTTATCTAAAATTACTATTAAAATATCAAATGCGTCTATATTTTGTTGACTTGATATATCTTTTAACATTGAAAAAAATAAATTTCTAAAATGAGTTATATTAATTTCTGTATTTGAACCAACCCATAATTTATTTATTAATTCTGCATATACTTGAACTAATGATTGATCATCTTTTGCATTTCCATTTGAATCTAAATAATTATTTGATAAAAAAAATTTTGTTAATGAATTACAATGAGATAATACTTGTATTGCTGATAATAAAAAATCTATTCCTCCTAAATTTTTTATTCCAACTAAACCATGCTTTGATTTTTCATTTAAAAAAGCATTTAAATTTATATTTTGAATTTCTGAAGTTTGAAGAGATGCTTCATATAAATTTGCTATTTTTTTATGAAATTCTAAATGTTGATAATCATTTCTTTTACAATTTTCACTACAATAAATTGATTGTGAACAATGAGAGCAATGAATTATTTTTGTTGGATCTTCTATTTTGAAATTACATAATGAACAATGATATATATTATTAAATTTTTTTAAAAATGGTTTTACTATTGAATTTTTACTTATTGCTTCACATACTATTAAATTCTTTTTTTCTATTAAAATTTCAGTTATTTTTTTATCTTGTTCAATCTCATTTAAATCTTGACATTTAATTTTAAATGATTTATTTACATTAATATATGATATTATCATTTCTACAATATCTTTTTTTTTATATTCAAATAAATAAATTCTAAATTCAAAATCATAATCTTCAAATTGTTGTTGTTTTGCAAAATGAATAAAACATCTTTCAATTTTTTGTATTAATTGTTTTACTGTTGAAAAATGTGACATTTGCATATTTTTTGGAATTAAATTTTCTTTACTTCTATCTCTTAAATATTCATTAATATATAAAACTTTAAATTTAAATAAATTAATTTCACAATTTTTATCATCATCAATAATATATCTTTCAATTTCAGAATTATTTTGAAAATAAAAATTTATTATTTTATATTGTTCAGCATCAATAATTTCATATTCATTTTTTCTTTTTATAATATCATTTTTAACATAAGTATTTGTATAAATATCAATTGGATCATACCAAAAAATTTTTTGCTTACAAAAAAAAAAATTATTAATTGGACCCGGATAAACACCTTTTAATTCAGTTTCATCATCATCTACATTTTTTTCAAAATATAATAAACAAACATTATTTGCAGAAAATAATTTATCAATTTTTACATTTTCCATATTAAATGCTTTATTAAATTCAATCATTGAATTTAACCATTTTTTATTTATTAAAAATACTTTATCTCCTTTTTTAAATGGTAATTCTGGAAGATTTTTAAATTTTTTATATTGTTCATTTATATTTAAAATATTTGTTTTTTTACTTTTTAAATCTATATAATTATTTGTAAAATCATCATTTAAATATTTTATTATTTTTGGAAATGTTGTTTGAATTTTATCATTTATTTCTTTGTTTTTAAAAGCATTTTTAATAGAAATATTTTTACAAAAAAATAAAATCCAAGCTGCAAAAATCATTCTATCTTTTTCTTCTAATATATCAACACTATTTAAAAATATTTGAATTATTATTGTTATTACATCTTCATTATATCTCTTTAAATCTAATAACTCAACCCAATTTAAAAGTTTACTTGAAATCAATAATAATAGATTGTCATCTTTATTTCTTTTATAAATAATTGATAAATTATATAAAACTTGGATTTTAACTCCAATATATTCGTTATTTCCACTATATTTAATTAAATTTAAATAAAAATTCGCATTTTGCATATCATTTTTTAATATTAAATCTTTTGATGCTTCTAATAATTTATTAGAACTTATTTCTTGATATTCTGAAGTCATAATATTTAAAAATAAATAAATTAAAAATTTTAAAATATTATTTATTTTATAATATTAAAAATATAAGTTCAAAAGAGAGAACTAATATAACAAAAATAAAAAGATAAAATTTAAAAAAAAAGTAAAAAATGATAAAAAACTTACTTTTTATCACTTAAATAAAAGAAAAAATTGTTGAAAAAAAAAAAAAGATTAATACTTTGTTCTTTTAAAAGGATCCAAACTCAAAGTAGTTGATTTAAGCATAGGAGAAGGAGCTCTATAACCAGCAGGATTAAATTTCTGAGTTCTATTCATATTTTGATTCATATTATGAGATTGTATCATAGGTGAAGGTGCTCTTTTAATAGTTTGTCCCATATAACCACCATAAACATTATTTCCACTTTTCCCTTTAACATTATTATTCTTATTATTATTTTTATCTTTTTGAGGAGCAGTTGATGGTCTTTTAATAGTATCATTATTTTTTTTTGTTGAATTTGGTCTATGAATTGCACCATATGAATTAATATTATTTCCATAATTATTATTATAATTTACTCTCATATTTCCTGGTCTTATTATATTTCTATTTATATTATCTGGTGTTGTTGGTTTTTTAAAATCTTTTTGAATTTTTATTGGACCATTTGTATTTGAATTTGGTTGTCTTGTAAATAAAGGAGTTTTTGCTTTTCTTACTAATGATGGATTAAAGTTATTTAATGGCATATTATTTGTATTATATATATTATTATTTGAGTTTTTGTTTGTAAAGTAATTTTGATTGTTGTGTGTTGTGTTTTTTTTGGGATTGTAATTATTTATTCCTCCTAAAAATTGATTTCTGTTTTGCATGTTTATGTTGTTGTTGTTTATGTTTCTTTGTTGAGGATTGTTGTTCATTAAATTTCTCATTATTACATTACTTGGATCATAGTCATTGTTGTAATCTATTACTTTGTATTTTCCCATTAAATTTGGATTTTCTTGCATATTTTCATTTAAGAAATAATTATTGTAATTTATTGGTTTTTTTCCTTGATAATTGTTTTTTAGATTATTATTATTATTGGTATTTCCTCTAAGTTGATTATTTGGAAGTTTTTGACTTGTTGAAATTGGGTTATTTATATAATTATTTAATTGTTTTTTTATTGTTGAAACTTCTTGACTTAATGATGGCTCATTGTTATTATAAAGTCTGAAATTATCTTGCATTGGAATTCTCTTATTATTATTTTGATTATTAATCATTTCTGGATTTTGAATAAAATAATTATTTATATTATTAGTTACTATTTGTTCATAATTTTGAGTAAAGATTACTTTATTATTATTATTATTAAGATTATTGTTATTATCATTTAAGAAATTTGTTTGTTCTTTAACTACTGAATAATTTCTAACATTATTATTCATATTATTAATTTGTCCAGGTATATTAATATAATTTTTAATATTTGAATTTTGATTTTGACTACTTGCTCTTTTTTGATTTTCGAAATTATTATTATCTTTATTATCAAAATTATTAATTCTTCTTTGATTTTGATTAATATTTTGATTTTGAGGTTTATTTTGTAATTTATTAATACTTGGATTTAAACTATTATAAACTGGATTAGAAATATATTGTTGATTTTGTTTAACTGGTTTTTGTGGTTTTACAGTATTACTAAATACAGGATTAGGTTTAATACTATTATTCATAATATTATTATTTTTAGGATTATTATTATTTTTGGGAATAGTTAAATTATTAAAATTATTATTAATATTACTAATTTGTTCTAAAATATTACTATCTAAACCAAAAGAAATTTGATTTACATTATTATTCATTTCATCTCTAAAAATTTCATTTTGTTTAATTGGTTGAATATTATAAATTTTATTATTATTTTTATCATCTTGTCCAATATTAACATTATTATTTTTATTATTAATATTATCTTTCAAAGTAATATATTCTCTTTCAGGAGGAACACTTTTACTTTTATTTTTAATACAACTTTTACTAGGTCTCATTCTTAAATGATTATTAACAATTTTAATATCTTTCATTAAAAACAAATCTTTTTGTAAATTACAAGAAAACAAATAATCATTTTTACCATAAGGATTATTATCAGCCCAACCAACTTTTTTTTTTTTTTTCTTCCCACTTTCACTTGGAACATTTTTATTAGAAGGTAATCCATTAACATAAGTATTTCTCATTAATTTTTCATCAGAATCAACATAATTATCATCATCATTCCAATTATCTTTTTTTTTTCCTTGATTATATTTTTCTAATCTAATACCAAAATTATATAATTGTTCCAAAAAAAATTTTGGTATATCAACATCTTGTTTTTTACTTTCTAAAAAATCAATACATTTTCTAAGAGACCAATTATATTTTCTCATTAAATAAATAATAACAACAATACAAACTCGATCTTGTCCTCTTACTGAATGAGCTAAAATTCCTTCTCCATTTTTTAATGATTCATCAATGAATGAAACTATTCTATTTGCTATTTCGTCTTTTGAATCAAAAAGTGCTTGTTTTGGATTTTCACTCCAATTTAATGTTAAGTATTTTATACCTATTGATTCAAATTGATTTATTATTTCTGATCCTGCTGCATTTATCATGTGAGTTATTTTAAATTGAATTACTACGTCTAAGTTTGTCCCTGCTATACGGTCTCCTATGAAAAAACCTTCACGCATTTTAGATATGTTTATTATTTCGGTAGTGTAGTCCATTTTTTATTTTATTTTTGGATTTTTTTTTATTTTGATTTTTTATTTTTTATTTTTATTTTATTTTATTTTTTAATCTTTTTTTTTATTTATTTTGTTTATTTTATATTTTTTAATTTTTTTTATATTTTGATGAATTTTATTTTAATATATAAATCATTAAAAAATTATATTTATAAAATATATAAAAGAATTAAAAAAATAATAATAATAATATAAAATTAAATTAAATTTTTTTTAAAATGAATGACTCACCTAATAATGATATATTTAATAAAAACCTCTTTAATAACTTAAACAACAATTTAAATCACCCACATCAAAAAATATCAAAAATAAAAGTAGTAGTTCGTAAAAGACCAGCAAACCAAAGAGAACAAATTCAAAACGACATAGACATAATAGAAAAAAAGGGAAAAGACACAATAATAGTAAAAGAATTAAAAAACAAAGTAGATTTAACAAAATACATAGAAGAACATCATTTTACATTTGATGCAGCATACGATGAAAAATCAACAAATCAACAAATATATAATGAAATAGTAAAACCAATGATAAAAGCAGCATTTGAAAAAACAAAAATAACATGTTTTGCATATGGTCAAACAGGAAGTGGTAAAACATATACAATGATGGGTAATAATCATATTGAAAATGATAAAGGACCAAATGTCCCTGGTTTATATTTATTATCTGCTATTGATATGTTTAATTATCTTTCAATGGAAAAATATTCAAATTTAACTTTTTTTGTTTCTTTTTATGAAATTTATTGTAATAAATTATTTGATTTATTAAATAATAAAAATTTACTTCAAGCAAGAGAAGATGGAAAAGGAAATATTTGTATTGCTGGTTTAATAGAAAAAGAAATTAATAATTTAAATGAATTAATGAATATTATTGATTTTGGTTTAAATGGTAGAACTACAGGAATTACTGGAGCTAATTTAGATTCAAGTAGAAGTCATGCAATATTACAAATTGCGATAAGAACTAAAGATAATAATAGTAATTATGGTAAAATTTCTTTTATTGATTTAGCTGGTTCTGAAAGAGCAGTTGATACTATTGATACTAATAAACAAACTAAAATTGATGGTGCTGAAATTAATAAAAGTTTACTTGCTTTAAAAGAATGTATAAGAGCTTTAGATCAAGAAAAAAGACATAAACCATTTAGAGGAAGTAAATTAACTTTAGTATTAAGAGATTCTTTTATTGGGAATTGTTTAACTTTAATGATTGCTAATATTAGTCCTTGTTTATCTTGTTCTGAACATACTTTAAATACTTTAAGGTATGCTGATAGAGTTAAAGAATTAAGGAAACCTAAACATGAAAGAGATTTAACTCCTAATAAAAAAGATCCTAATGATGTTTTAGCTGATTTACTTATGATGCCTAGACAACATAATAAAGCTTTGAAATATACTGTTGAAATTAAAAAAAATGGTAATGTTTCTGCATCAAATTTTACTAATCATAATTATAATTATAATCATCTTAAAAATAATCAGAAAGATTATTATAATGAAGGGAATATTAATATTCAAAGACCTGCTAATGATATTATGAAAATTGATGATTTAATTAAAAATGAAAATATTCCTTTAAAAAAAGATTTAAAAAATTCAAATAATGGTTTTAGTGGAAATAATAGTTCTTCAAGGAAAAATAATTTAAAAAATAGACCATTTACATCAAATCAAAATAATAGAAATAATTATATTTCAAATAATAATATTAATTATCCAAGTAAATATAGTAATTATCAAAGAAAACCTATAAATAAAGATAATTCATTTGAAGAAAAACAAAATAAAGAATTAAATGCAGATGAATATATAAGTATATATAAAGATGTAAAAATAACATCAGATGAAGAATATCAACAATTATCAAATTTACATGAAGATTTAATAAATAATATTTTAACTGAAGAAGAATCATTTATTTCGAAGCATAAAAGTCATATTGATGATATGGTAGATTCATTAAAAAAAGTAAAAATAAAATTTTTTTATATTTAAATTTAGGAAATGGAATATATTCATAAAGTTGATAAATTAGGAAGTGATATAAATTATTATACTTCATCATTAGATAAATTATTATTAGATGAAATTAATAGAATTCAAAAATTAAGAAGTAAATTAACAAAATTTAGAATTATGTTAAAAGATGAAGATGCTTTAGAACAAAAATTTCAAAATGAAGAATATGATTTTGAAAATGATGATAGAAATGAAAATAATAATAAAAATCCAAATGGATTTAGTATTGAATTATTACCTGAAGATTTTTTACCTAAAAAAAAATAATAATAATAAATATTTTTTTCCATTATTTTAATATGGGAAAAAAATATACTACTTTTATAAATTATTTCTTTATCTTTTCAAATTTATTTGAATTTATTTACATTAATGTTAAATAAAATAAATAAATTTAAAATATTCAAAAAAAAAAAGAAAAATTAATTTTCTTGATTATCTCTTAAGATGATAAATTTTTATCACTATAATCTTTTTCATTATCAATTTTTTTATTTTCTTTTTCATTATCATTAATTTCATTTTCATTATTAAATAATTTAGATTGATTTGTAATATTTGATTTATTTATTTTCATAGTTGATATAAAATTATTTAAATTTTGACTTCTTATTAAATTATCATTTTGATTTATATTTCTTTGTTTTTTATGAATACCATTTAAATCAATTTTTCTATTTCTATATTTAAATGTAATTTGTTTTAATTCTTTATCTCTTTGTACTTTTAATAATTCAAAGTTTCTATCTAATTTTTCCCTTAAAACTTTTTTTTCATTTTCAAATTTTAATCCAAATGATTCTACTTTTTTTCTAATATTATCATTTCTTTCTTTATTATATTTTTCATTTTCTTCTAATTCTAATTTATCACATTTTTCTTTATAATAATTTGCTTCTTGATATCTTTCTTGTTTAACTAAATTTTTTTCAATTTGTTTTAAATTTAAATATTCTTTTGAATATTTAATAGATGGATAATTACTAGTTAATTCATTTATTAATTCTTCAAGTTTATTATTTTGATTTTGTACTAATTCTTCTTCTAATTTATTTCCATTTTCTATAAATGATAATAATTTATTATCCCACATATCTGAAACATTTTGATATTCTAAATTATAATTTTCTTCCAAATCTTCATTTTGTTTATTTTGAATTAAATTTAATGTTTGTGTTCTCATATTTTTATTTGATTTACGTAATTGGTCTATTTTTGATTTTATTTCATTTGCTTCTAAATATTTACCTTCTGATACTAATTTTTCTTTCTCTTGTAATAATTGCATTAAAATTAATTGCTCTTCATTAAGTGTATTATTATTTTCATCCATTGAATGATTTTCACTTATTTGTTGAGACATTAAACAATTTTTTTATATAAAATAATAATTAATAATTATTTTATTATATTTCAAATAGTATTTCTACTTAAAAATTACCTCAATTTTATATAATCTATTTTATCAAAAATAATTTTTCTATAATATAACATTATATTTGTAAAAACCTTTAATATATTATTTATCATATATATTCATATTCAATTATTTTTAATTTTTCGATTTTTTTTACGTGATTCAAAAATATCTTTTTTCTTTCTTGGAGTTTTTTTCTTTTTACTTTTTTTTTTCTTAACAATATCATCATCATCATCATCAGTATCATCATCATTAACAAAATAATTCTTTTTACTTACTTTATTCTCTTTAGTGGAAGCTAAATTAAAACTAATATCATTATTACTATCACGTTCATAATCATTATCAAAAGAACTAATTTTATAAAAACTTTCAGAAGATTCTTCATTATTTTGATATTTTTTCTTATTTTTCTTTTTTTTTCCTTCAATTTCAACAACTTTTCCTTTAATTTCTCCATTTTCAAAATTAACTTCATAATAACGATTATTAACAAACAAAATTCCATTACCATTAGGATTTCCATTTCTAAAAGGACCAATATAAATTTTTCCATTAGCCCATTTAAATCTACCATTACCTTCTTTAACATTATTAATATAATCACCTTCATAAAATCCACCATCAGGCCAAGTATATTTTCCTTTACCATTCATTTTTCCATTTAAAAAATTACCAGTATAAATTTCTCCACTATTCCATTTATAAATACCATTTCCATTTATATTATTATCTATAAAATTACCTTCATATGTTTCATTTAATAATTTAAAATATAATTTACCATTTCCATTTTTTTGATCATTTTTATATTCTCCTTCATAAATATGATCAATACATTCTTCTTTACCAAAACCTGTTTTAATTCCTTTTTCAAAATTACCTTCAAATGAACATCCATTTAATAATATTTGTTTTCCTTCACCTTCTAATATACTATTTTCAAAATTACCTTCATAATATATTCCTTCTTTATCTATTAAATTTCCTTTTCCTGTAAAAATATTTTCAATAAAATTTCCATTGTATTTTATACCATTACTTAATGTTAAAATTCCTCTTCCATTTAAATTTTTATCTATATCACATTCTCCTATATAAAAAGCATTTAAGTTATTATAAGTTAATTTATATAATGTTGTAAAATAATTTTTTGAATTTGGATCTATTTCTTCTTTAATTAATAATAAATTTTTATATGAATCTTCATTGTGTATTATTCCTAATAATTCTTCTTGTTTTTTTAAATTTTCTGTTAAAAATTCATTATATATATTTTTTAATTGATTTAATGTTTCTAATTCTAAATTTTTTTTAATTTCAGGAAATAAATATTTTCTGTAAATAAATCCTTTATATAATTTTTGTATTTTATATATTCCTAAATATTTAATTGGTTCAAATGATTGTTTTATAACTACTGTTGATAATGCTTTTGATGAAAAAAAATGATTAGATGATTTAATTGAGTCTATGTTAAATTTTACTTTTTTATCTGCATAATTTAAATTATCTGGACTTAATTTTTTTTTCTCATCATCATTTCTTAATAATAAAAAGTTAGAACGTTTTTTTAAATTTTGCCCTGAATTTATTAATGAATCTTCAATATTACTTCCTCTAGATTCACTTTTTGATATACTTGAAAAATTTTTATAATTTACATATGATTTTAAATCTTTTAAATTTATTAATTCAGATGGATTTTCTTTTCTTTCAGATTCATCATCATCATTTGAATCTTTTTCCATTTCTTCATCTTTTTTATTATTTTTGCAACAATATAATGCTGAAGAAATTGGTATTCCCATTTTATACTTTGTTTTTTAATTTTTTAATTAAATTTATTATTATAATAAAAATTATTTTTAAATGATTAAATAAAAATAAAATTAAAAAATATATTATTTAAAAAAAATAAATTCTTCATATTCATATATTAATTTTTTTTCAATTTTAAAATTTAATTAAAAAATAAATGAAAACAAACATTTTCAAAATAAGATCAAAATTTCTTCATTTAGAAATATCTTCATTCCTCCAAAAAAAAACCTTATTAAAAATAATAAAATACTCAAATAAACTCCAAAAATACACAGATATAACATTAGAAGATTATGAAATCTATAGTATAATACATCAAAAATCGAATAAAAATCCATCACTCCCAATAAAAATACCACTTGATGAAAAAGAAGAAGATGTTGCATTAAGAATGATAAAATCAATAATTGATTATACAAAAACAAAAATTTTAGATGGTGATCAAACAGAAATTAAAGTACCAACTCCAATTTATGGAATGATTCAATTAAAAGATGGTAGAATAATTGCAAGTACTGAACCAGAACTTTTAATAATTACTTATGATGAAAAAGAAAATCAATTTTTTATAACTGATAATATATTAACTAATACTACAGGTGCTGTTTTAAATTTAATTGAGTTAGATAATAATTTATTATTAACGTCTACTTTTGGAAAACAAATAAAAATTTTTAATTTAGATAATCCAAAAGAAGATGCAATTTTTGAAATAACTGGTACATGTCCTTTATTATTAAAAGATGGTTCAATTTGTTATATTTGGCAAGATAAAGAAATAAGAATAAATTCAAAAAGAAATGATATTGATTCAATCAAATTAAAAAAAAAAGAAAAAGATGATGAATTTGGAATAATTTCTTATTCTATTGAATTAAAAAATGGAAATATTCTTTTAAGTAGTTGGGATAAAACAATTAGTGAATATGATATTAAAAATAGAAGTTGTGTTAATATAATTAATACTAATATTGATTATATTGATTTTTTATGTGAATTAAATGATGGAAGAATTGCATTTACTGCAATTGATAATGCTAGAATTTTTATTTTGAATAAAAAAGAAAAAGGAAAAACTGAAATTTTTATTTTAAATGGTCATAATAATTCTGTTATAAAACTTATTCAACTTGAAAATGAATTATTAATTTCTGCATCTTATGATGGAAAAATTAAATTTTGGGTTAAAGATGAATATGGTAATTTTTATTGTTCAATGACATTTCATATTAGTAATGATTATATTAGACAAATTATTGTATTAAAAGATAAAAGAATTTTATGTGCTTCTGATGATAAAACTTTAAAAGCTATTGGATTAAATAATAATATTGATAATATTACTATAGAACTTATGCCTGAAGATAAGAAAAATGGTATTACAAAATCTTTTAAAATTACTGATAATAGGATTAAATAATTTATTATATTACTTTTTTTATATTTCTATTAATAAATTTTTTAAATTTATAATATTCTTTTTCTGTTTTTAACTTCCTCCGACAACAACTCCTCTTCCAGAAAAAGCTTTAAAACTATATACAGGTGAGTTATATCTATTTTCAAGTTCTTTTGATAAATTATTAGAACTATTTTCTAATAGAATTGCTTTCATTTCTTTATAAGTAAAAAAAACAATATAAATTGAAAATATATAAAATATAAAACTAATAATGCTAAAAATTAATATTTTTTGTTGAATTTCTTCATTATTTAATATATATCTTTGAATTATTATACCTAATGAAACAAATGATGTGATTACATTAAAGAGATTAAAAAATATATAAAAAACGGCATATAAGTAAAATCCAGTCATTATTGCTAAAATTAAAAATAATATATTAAAAAAATCAGTAAATGAAGGTGTTACTTCAATAACGTATATTTGAAGTATTATTAGAATAATATTTAATATTACAATTAATTTTAATACAATATACATTTTTTTTAATTTTTTATTTGGATGAATTACTTCTTGACAACAATCCATTTTTTTTCCTAATTATTATTAATATTTATAAAAAATAAATAAAAAATAATTTTAATTATTTAAAATTAATTATTTTCCAATTTAGATATATTTACTGATTAATGGGTATAACTCGAAGTTCAAAAACAAAAAGAAGATTAACAGGAGGAAGAATGCCAATTCATAGAAAGAAGAGAAAATATGAAATGGGGAGACAAGCAGCATTAACAAAATTAGGAGAAAAAAAAATAATTAATGTAAGAGGAAGAGGAGGAAATATAAAAAGAAGAGCATTAAAATTAAATGAAGGTAATTTTACATGGGTATCTGAGAAAATATCAAGAAAATGTAAAATAGTTGAAGTAGTATATAATGCAACTAATAATGAATTAGTAAGAACACAAACTTTAGTTAAACATTGTATTGTTACTATTGATCCAACGCCTTTTAAATATTATTGGTATATTCATTATGAAGAAAATAAAGTTACTAGATTACCTGAAATTAATGATCCTGAAAGAAAAAAAAAATTAGAAGATAAAAGAAATAAATTAAAAAAATCTCATGAACATAAAGAACAATTAGATAAATTAAATCATTTCTTTGATTTAATGAATAAAGGAAGATTATATGCTTGTATTACTTCAAGACCTGGTCAAGTTGGTAAAGCTGATGGTTATTTATTAGAAGGAAAAGAACTTGAATTTTATATTAAAAAATTAGAAAAGAAATAAATTAAATTAAAATAATTTTATTATTTAATTTATTTTTCTTAATATTTAATTATATTTTTATTTTTTTAATTATAAAAAAATTCATTTTTATTCATTATATATATATTTATAATTACTATTTTAATAATTCTTTAAAACACAAATAATAAAAATATATTTACTATTTTTAATGAGGAATTATATTTTGAAACTCCTCAAAAGTTACCTTTTCCCTTTTAAAATTTTTAAAACCATTTCTAATAGCATTTTCATTCATAATTAAATTTAAAGCTTTTCCAGTTTCTAAAACAGTTTCAACAGTAACAACATCTTCATCTTCTTTTAAATAATTAAAAACAGTCCATAAACTATCTTTTAATTGATGAAAAGACATTCCAGAAACCATTGCAGCTAAGAATTCAGTATAACTTACTTCATTATCTTTATGAAAATCTAATCCATTCCAAATTAAATTTAAATCACTTTGATTAATATTTATTCCAACTTGTTTAAAACAATATTCAATTTCTGGTTTAGTTAAAACTCCTGTATTTTCAATATCTAAAACATCAAATAAATCAATAAATGGTTTAATTTGTTTTTCAGTACTTAATTTTGCAATAAAAAAATATATTTCTTTTTGTAAAATTGGTTTATTTGCAAAATTTAATAAAGTATTATATGTCGTTTTATTTACTAAAGAACTTTCTTTCTGAACATAAAATTTTTTAAACCAAGGATGTTTAATGCATTCTTCAGAAGAAAGTCTTTTATTATAATCTTTAACTAATATTTTTGCAATTAAATCTTTAACTTCATCAGAATATTCAACTTCTTCTAAATATTTAGTATTATAAGGATTTTTTTTAATATTATCTAATAAATTATTTTTATCTCCAGATGAATTAAAAGGAAATTTTCCAGTAAGCATTTGATACATAATAACACCAACAGACCAAACATCACTTTTTGGTACAGAAATACCATCAATTAATTCAGGTGACATATAATATGGAGTTCCTACACTTTTTGTATCTTTTACTGTTTGAGTTGCTAAACCAAAATCTATTATTCTTAATGTTGAATAATCTTTTTTATTACTAAATAATATATTTTCTGGTTTTATATCTCTATGGACTATATTTTTGGTATGTAAAAAAATTAAAGTTTTGAATAATTTATATATTATTTGAGACATGTCCTTTTCTTCTATTTTTGTATAATCTTTTAATGTTATTATTTTAAATAAATCATGTCCTTGTAAATATTCCATCATAATATGAAGATAAAAATCGTCTTCAAAAGTTCCAAAATATTTAACTACATTTGGATGATCTAATTTACTTAAAATATTAATTTCAGATTGAATTAATTCATATTGTGTTTTAGATATACCTTCTTTTTTTAAAGTTTTTATTGCATATAATAATTCGTTATTTGTTCTATCTCTATATAAACGAACTTTACCAAATGCTCCTGTTCCTAAAACATATATTAATTCATAATTCTTTTTGACATCAGCTCCTGAATATATACTAACTTTTCTTTTTATTTTTTCTTGATCTTGAACATCTGAATTTGAACATCCCATTTTATTTTTATTAAAAATTATTAAATATCTATTATCAAAAGAATAATTACTTTTTTTTAGAGAAAAAAAAAATGTTTAAAGATAATTATCTTAATGTATTAATATATATTTATAAAATATAAAGAATATTTAAAGATATAAATTTTCAATAGATCAAACGTTATATATAAAATAATTTACAATATTATATATTATTTATTCATGAAAAATATTTTTTTAATTAAAAAAATATAAATTTTATTTTTTTTTATTTACATTAAATAATATATTTCACAATAATTATAACAGATTCTATTCTCGATAATATAATTTTATTCATTATTTTTAATTTCATTATTTCATAATTGTTGCATATTTTAAATTTTAAGTTTTTATATTTTGTTATTTTCTAAAATTAAATCTCGTTTTAACAATAAATTTTAATTACAAAATAATATTTAATTAAACCATCATTTTCAAATTATTATATAGAAATTTTTTTTTCAATTTATTCAATATTTTTTATATAATATTATTAATTAAGATAAAAAATAAATTAAATTTGTTAATTTTTTTTCCATTATTTGATATATGTCAAATAGCATTATTACAAGTTTATTTTGGGTAAGAAAAAATTGGGCAAGATCAATTCCTTTAGAATATGAATCACTGAATAATATTCAAGATAACAAGCAAATAAAAAAAATATCAAAAATATCAAAAAAATTAAAAGAAGAAGGAAAATTAACAGGAAATGAGACAATAAAGGAAAGTACAAAAATAATAGAAGAAAATATGGATATTGATAATGATGAAAATGAAGAAAATATTCAAATGCCCATTTTTTGTGAAGATTTAAAAAATTATTATACTAAAGATGAAGATAATAATATTTCAGATAATAAAAATAATTTACCAGAATATTTCGATGATATAAGTGATGAAGAATTAGATGATTTTACCATTCATCCAAATGATTCTCTTTTAGTTTGTGGTACAGCACAAGATGATTTTTCAAATTTAGAAATTTATTTATATGATGAAAATAATTTAAATTTATTTGTACATCATGATATAGTTTTATCATCTTTTCCTTTATCTTTAGAATGGCTTCCTTTAAAAAATAATAATAAATGTAATTATGCTTTAGTTGGTTCATTTACTCCTGGAATTGAAATATGGAATTTGGATTTATTAGATGTATTAGAACCAGAAATTATATTAGGTAATTATAATGAGAAAAATAAAAATAATATAGACACTAATTTAATTCATACTGATGCAGTAATGTCATTATCTCTTAATCAAAAAAATCCAAATTTAATTGCTTCAAGTGGAGCTGATTCAAAAATTTTAATTTGGGATTTAAATTCTCCTCCTAATACTTCTAAAGTAAGTTATAATGAACATAAAGGAAAAGTTCAAAGTGTAAAATGGAATAAAATTGAAGATAATTTATTAGTTTCTGGTTCATTTGATAAAACAATAAGAATATTTGATATTAGAACTGGAAAATCTGTTTTTACTTATAATATACATAATGATATTGAATGTATTGATTGGTCATCAATTGATAATTATAAAATGTTATTTAGTTTTGAAGATGGTAGAATTCAATTATTTGATTTAAAAATGTTTAGTCCAATTGCAAATTTTGAAGGTCATAAAAAAGAAGCAACTTCAGTTTCTTTTTCTCCACAACAAAAAAGTTTGTTTTGTTCTGTTGGAAGAGATGGAAGAGTTAAAATTTGGGATGATCAAAATATTATTAGTGATAATAATGGTAATTTAATTCCAAATTTAATTATAGAAAAATATATTAAAAAAAGTACTGGTGAATTATTTACTTGTAAATTTGCTGATGATTGTGATTATACTATTGCTGTTGGAGGAAGTAAAGGTGAATTGTTTATTTGGCAATTGGAAGAAAGTCCTATTTTTTGTTCTAAATATAACTTGAAATATGAAGAAGAAGTTATTCCTGAACATTTAAAAAATATTCCTCATAAAAAAAGAATTGCTTTTAAAAAACGAAAAAAAAAATAAATTTATTTTTTATCAATTTTATTTTTTAAAATAGTTAATTGTTTTATGTTTTTTATTTAAATAAAAAAATATCTTGATATTAGATATTTTGGTTTCTTTTTCATTTTTTAAATCTATATTTTTTATAGGCCTTATAATTAAATAATATAGTATTAAATAAAATATTATAATATCATTTATTACTATTCTACTTTTATTAAAAAGATTATCATATTTTTTTCATAAATTTTGTTTACTCTTAACTATTTTGTTTTAATATATATATTGAATTTTATAAAATATTACAATTTAATTTAGATATAATTAAGAGATAGAGGAAAAAAAAATGAACAATGAAGATGATGATAAAATTGAAAGATCTACATTAGATAATCAAGAGGAAGATAATGGTAAAAATATAAAAGATGGAAAAAAAGAAAAAAATGAAAATGGTTTTACTAATGAAGGTAAAAGTGATAATATAAAAAACAACAAAAAAAAAGAAATGCCTGAGAAGTTTCCAATATCTTATCAAGAAAAAAAAGAGGAGAGTCATGAAAATGAAACAAAAGAAAACGAAATATCCCAAAAAAATGATATAGATCCTAAAGATATTTATGACTTGGTGATAGATATTAATGCAATGAAATCATTGTTAGAAGATGGATGGGAAGAAGAATTTACACCTAAAGGTAGAAAAAGATATGAGGAAAAGAAAGATAAACCAAGTGTTGTTGTATCAGTTATTGGAAATCAAAATAAAGGTAAATCATGGATACTTGGAAAAATATCTGGAGAAAAAATACCTAAAGGATATGCAGTTAAAACAAAAGGTTTAAGTATAATATATCCTACAATTGATAAGCAAAATATTATTCTTCTTGATACTGCAGGTTTTGAAACTCCTTTAGTTGAGAATGATGTTTATGAGTTAGAGTTGAAAGATAATGAAAATGATAAAGAAGAAGAAAAAAAAAAAAAAACAGAACAAAAAGAACATTTAAAAACTTTAAAAAAAAAAGAAGAAAAGAGAAAATATTTAAGAGAAATATTAAGTGAAAAAGAATATATTGAACAAGTTACTGATTTAGCAAAAGATAGACAAATGACTGAATATTTTTTACAAAGATTTGTTTTAACTCAAGCTAATATTTTACTTGTTCTTGTAGGACAATTAACTTATACAGATCAAAAATTTTTAAATAGAGTTAAAAAAGAATGTGGAGATAAAAGAATATTTATTATACATAATTTAAAAAATTTAGAAGAAGAAGATCAAGTTAGAGATTATATAAAGGATACTTTAAATGTATCATTAACTTTTAAATTAAAAGCGAATAATATGATTATTTTTGATGATATAACAGAAGAAGAGAAAAAAAAACATAATTATATTTATTATACAGAAGAGTTTAATGATGATGATGATGATAATAACCAAGTACAACAAGATATTGTTCATTTAATTATGGCAAAAGAGGATTCAAATGCAGGTAATTATTATAATAAAACTACAATTGATTATATTAAAAATCAAATTGTAGTTTTTGTTGGTATTAAAAAATTTCCAATTGAAGAAAAAATTAAAGAATTCTTAGTTAAAGTATCAAAAGATATTATGGAAGAACCAATTAAAGAAGAAAAAAAAATTGAAATTGAAAATGACTTTATTAAATTATCTCATGAAGAAGGACAAGAATTTAAATTAAAAAAATGTTTAATTGATGAATTAGGAATGAATTTATTTGTTGGAACAAAATATAAACCAAAATATAGATATTTTATAAAAAAAGATAAAGATGAGAAAGGTAATAATATAAATGTTTTTGTAATTCAATTTGCTATGAATGGATCAGTTAAAGGATTAAAATGTAAAGTAAGTGTTTCTGGTGAATATTATTTCTTTACAATTTCAGGAGAAAAGGTTATAAATAATGAAAATGAAAAATTAGAAGGTTT